>JAJOZX010000166.1:0-40000 GCA_023014485.1 Bathynomus jamesi
GTGATGTTCTGCGTCAACACACTTTCTGAGAACAGTTTCCCCTTCAGGTGTCTCTATTTCTTTGTAAGTCATGGTATTCTCGTCAACCTTCCCATCCACACCAACACACAATGAGCTGTGTCTTTTTCTCTGATTCCACACCCTCCCTAACTACCCTAATTTGGGCTTTGGCCCTGTCTAATTTGCACTTGTCAATCATGATGTGATTGATGTCAACTTCAGGTCTCAGTAGGTGTTTGATGTCATGGAGCAAGGCATTCCCAAGAGCTGCGCCCAGATTTGATGAACATTCACCTCTGACAAGTTCCATAGCATATCTGGGAAACTTTAAAAGGCTGTAGTCTCCTGAAGGCCTCTTCCTAGGCTGCCATTCATCTTCTCCTTCCTGAAATAAATGGAAAATATTAATGCGTTTTCTGTTTATTTATTTATTTATTTATTTATTTATTTATTTATAATCTATATTATAATGGAGCTAAGTGCGATATATATATGTAACCAAAAAAAAATGTATAAACTTTAAAATGCATTTTCGCTGCTGTTCTTTTGTATAATGTTAAAGTAAATCCTATTGGACATTATATTGGTATAACTGTAGAAAAATGAAAATTGAAGCTAAAATATATATCGCACTTACCTCCATTATAATATACTGTAGATTTACCCGAAAATGTGTGTGTGTGTGTGTGTGTGTGTGTGTGTGTGGTGTGTGTGTGTGTGTGTGTGTGTGTCCGCAGAAAAAACTTTTACGTTTCTGAACCGATTTCGATCAAACTTCGTATGGTGGATCGGGGTGATGAGTAATGAACGAAAATACATGTGTGACTAGCCCCCACCCCTCCCCCCACCAATTACTAAGCCCGAAAGCCCCAGCACCGCGATAAAACTATAGAAAAGAAGAAGGCAGCCATGGAAATCTTGAGCTTCACATTGTGTCAAGAAGATTTGTGAAGCTTAAGATTTTCATGACTATAGTTTTATTGACAAAATAATTGAACCCCCAGTAATTGGGGGCCGCAGGCTCCCCAGTTACTGTCAATTCATTTATTTGGTTAATAAAACTATAGAAAAGAACGCAATCATGAAAATCTTAAGCTTCACATTTGAGCTCATTGTATCAAGATTTGTGAAGCTTTAGATTTTCATGGCTGCGTTCTTTTCAATACTTTTACTGACCAAATAATTGAACCGACAGTAATTGGGGCGCCGCAGGCACCCCAATTACTGAGGCCCAAGGTGAGAGGGATAGGAATGATGTTCAAAATAAAATACGCCGTAGGCCCACAATTCGATTCGGTTTGGGCCGAATGCCCAAGTACCGCAGATCTAGCGAAATCGGGGCGTAGCGCCGATCTTTTTTGCTGAAAGTCCTGACAGAAAGAAATGAAAAGGGAGTATTTGTTGACAATTATATCTACAAGGAGATTCTTCAGTAATGAAATAAAGATAAGTTTATGATGAAATGTTTCTTTTTTATATTTTATAACAGGAAAAATAACTTGAGGTAAGAAAATTCATTTCCCAGATGAAGTAATTGGCCGAGTGCTCCAAGCCCTCCGCAGGAAATAGCAAAAACTGCCCGTAGGGCGGTATTTTTGCTAGTTATATATAATTAATATAAATAAAAGGAAACTAACCTCGCCACCAGATGAACTGCTTGTAAGTCCAGGCAACTCTGTAGGCTGTATGAAAGATCCTACTAGCTCAACTTCCTCCTGAGGTAGTACATGTTGCTGTCCTTGTTTGGCCTTCCTGTCTCGTTTGGCAGCAGCTGTGTACACTGAAGACAGCTGGTATGCACCCTTAGGACCTGTTTTGGATTGCTGATCACGAAGGTATGCTCTTTCTTCGAGTGGCACCTTTGCATTTCGAGGGCAAACACAGATGATGTGTTCTTGTGTACACTTGTCCTTCTTACAGTATACTCTTGAATCACTGCAAGGCAAAATATCCAAAGAACAGGAACAGGCATAAATATCAAAAAGTTTGTCCAAGTTAGCATCCAGATTTCGCTTGACACTCGCCTTAGCATGCTTGCGATTAATGTCTTTCACAAGAGTGAGTAGGTCTTTACCCTTTCTGTCAATAGATTTGTCATTAATCAAAGGCAGCTTTGGATTCACTGAAGACCAAATGGATTTTAAATCCTTGCTAACTTGCTGCACTAAAGCCCAAAAATCTGCGCCAGGGTTAGCATGATTAAGGTCATAATAGTATTGAATCAGCTGCCTGTAAGTGCTTGGTTCGGTTATTAATAATTCACAAGGACCACCTCCATACTTTTCTTCACTTTTCTTTCGGGTCAGGTGTCTTGTTTTCGCTTTCGGCATTATTTACACCGGAAAATCTGAAACATAATGAAAAGTGTTAATGCGAATAGCAATATGTAAGAAATAAGCGTGAACGGTCACAGGAAATATAATATTTTACATTATTTTTTAATAAAGATGCATAATTAATAAATATATAAAAATACAAGCAAAACGTTGATATTTATGCTTATAGAAACAAGTTAATAATTTTGGGTTTGCTTTGTTTTGGTTGCGCGTATGCCGCATACGGGATTTTACGCATGAAGCGACAACAGAAAAACTTAAAAACTTAAAAGCTAAATTCGCATTCTGATCTTTTATCAAAATGCATTTCTTTGTGATTTTCACATTTCATAGATGAAACGACAACTACTGGATGTTTATTCGCTTTCTGGTACCAACTTCAACCACCCTTATATATAATATATATATATATATGAAAAATTATTTCACGAAAGTGACACGTGAAAAGTATTTATGATGAATAAAACCACGAAGGAAAAAGAAACACAAAGGGGTGCTCAAGCGCTTTCGTCTAATGACGAAAGCGCTTGAGCACCCCTTTGTGTTTCTTTTTCCTTCGTGGTTTTATTCATCATATATATATATATATATATATATATATATATATGTATGTATGTATGTATGTATGTATGTATGTATGTATGTATATATATATATATATATATATATATATATATATATATATATATATATATATACGTCAGTTTTTACTATAGAAGATGTAACGAATATCCCTACGGTCATAGACATAATACCTTTTGATAATGGTAATATTTTGGATAATATTGTCGTTAGTGAAGGGGAAGTAATGCGCTATATTGATAAAATGAAAACGCGTAAATCACCGGGTCCGGATTCCATATATCCCATACAACTAAAAGAATTAAAAGATAGCATTGTTGTGCCGCTAACAAAGATTTTTAATGCGTCTATTTCTGAGGGGTGCGTACCAGATAATTTCAAGTTAGCAAACGTAACACCTATCTTTAAGAAAGGCGATAAAGGTGCGGCGGGAAATTATAGGCCTATCAGTTTAACGTCTGTTGTAGGTAAGCTACTGGAATCAATAATTAGGGATCGTATAGTCGAACACTTAGAAGTGCATAATCTGCGTAGAGCAGGAAAAAGATTTAGGAGTTATAGTCACTGGTGATTTAAAAGTAGCGAAACAAAGTACAGCGGCGGTCAATAAGGCGAACAAAGTGTTAGGGTTTATAGCTCGAAATTTTGAGTACAAATCGCGCGATATTATAGTTCCTCTTTATAAATCATTAGTTAGACCCCATTTGGAGTACGCGGTCCAATTTTGGAATCCGCATATGCGCAAAGATATAGACAGAATCGAAAGAGTTCAAAGACGAGCAACTAAGATGATTCCGTCTCTTAGGTCAAAGTCGTACGAGGATAGGCTTAAAGAGTTAAAATTGACTACACTCGAGACTAGGAGGTTAAGGGGTGATCTAATCCAGGTTTTCAAAATTATGAATGGGTTTGATAACGTAGATAGAGATAGCTTTTTCGAAATATCTCAATATAATAGGACTAGAAATAACGGGTGTAAGTTGACAAGTAGAAGGTTCGAGACAGCAGTTGCGAAAAACTTTTTTACGCATAGAATAGTAAATAGCTGGAATAGTTTGCCGGTAGAAGTAATTAGTAGCACGTCTTTAAACATGTTTAAGAATCGATTGGACGCGCATGTTGATAGAAAGGGTATAGTTTAAGGTAGTAAAATTAAGGCTTTGTGGGGATAGATCCCACAGCTCAACACAAGTGTTGTGGGATATAGGGAGGCAGCGTCTTGAGTTAGGGGATACTCTCTGTCCTTACACACCCCATTTAAAGAGATTCCTCTGCCGAGCGGTGCCCCCCATAGTACTGTGAGGTATTGAAAAACTCATGATCTTCACTTGCCCCACAAACACCTTTAAATGGGAGACCCATAATGGGTGCACACACATTTCTACATTACTGTACAGTCTTTACAGCCACACCTACACTTTTCCTCGTATGTGTATATATTGTAATGTATATGGTTGTAAATTTGACTTGGTCCGCAATCGATATGAACCGTGACTTGATGGATACCGTAATGAAATTGACTGGATTCTTTGGATCTGATATATTTGCATGTCCGTTATATAATAGATATAGAGTGTAACATATTTGTGGATAGTAGTCTATTATGACTTGATCCTCTGGATCGAGAGATTCTATCTTTAGTTTTAAATCGATAATTAATTATTTTTAAATTGATAATGTATATGGTTGTAAATTTTGACTTGGTCCGCAATCGATATGGACCGTGACTTGATGGATACCGTAATGAAATTGACTGGATTCTTTGGATCTGATATATTTGCATGTCCGTTATAAATAGATATAGAATGTAACATGTTTGTGGATAGTAGTCTATTATGACTTGCTCCTCTGGACCGAGAGATTCTATCTTTAGTTTTAAACCGATAATAATTAATTATTTTTAAATTGATAATTATTTAGTTTCGTAAAAATTGGTCGTTGCCAATTTACCGGCAGTTTTTAAATAAGTTTCTTATGTTCTTGTGGTTCGGAACCCACGTAAAATTGTAGGTCCCCTCCGCCACCACGGAGGACATACACAATACACGATTACGAACACAGTTAGGTAGACCAGCCATGAGTGGATCCTAGGGTCTTTGTTGGTCTGAAACATTATAACATTATAACATTATATATATATATATAATATAATATATATATATATATAGTTTCTACATTATTCGGAAACTGAAGACAAAATATAAAGATAAAAGTCAAGACGAAGGATAAAAGTTTCATGTATTTCAGACGTTTCGAGACATCTCATCACCAGTGAACAAAAATAATAAAAATTAAGTTATAAATAAAATACATTGAATTAAAAAGACGAATAATAAAAAAATCTGAATCCATCTGTAACCATTTTTAAAGCTAAAACAAATAAAATAAAATAATGAGAGGGTCACTGTTGCATTAATTATTTTGAGCCTTGAGAATGGGTACAAGATGACCCGAAACTAGTCGGTACTAAAAGAGGTTTAAATTCGTATCCCGGTTATTTGAACCCTTATAATTTTATATATATATATATATATATATATAATATATTAATATTATATTATATATATTATATATATACTCCTCTCTTTTTCCTGGCCATAGAGGCGGGGCCACCAGCTTGACCTCCGTGTGAAGAGAGACCAACGCACGAAACAACATAAGGGTTTTATATATATATATATATATATATATATATATATATATATAAAACGTCGATAAGTGCAAAATTTTGCGTATAGGTTCGCGTAACAGTAATTTTGTTTATAGTATGTCAGGAAAGTTGCTGGCAAACGTAGATCAGGAAAAAGATTTAGGAATTACTATAGTCAGTGGTGATTTAAAAGTGAAACAAAGTACAGCAGCGGTCAATAAGGCGAACAAGTGCTAGATTTTATAACTAGGAATTTTGAGTACAAATCGCACGATGGAGTACGCAATCCAATTTTGGAATCTGCATAAGCGCAAGGATATAGACAAAATCGAAAGAGTTCAAAGACGAGCAACTAAGATGATTCCGTCACTTAGGTCAAAGTCGTACGAGGATAGGCTTAAGGAGTTAAAATTGACTGCACTCGAGACTAGGAGGCTAAGGGTGATCTAATCCTGGTTTTTAAAATTATGAATGGGTTCGATAACGTAAATAGGGATAGTTTTTTCGAAATAGCACAGTATAGTAGAACGAGAAATAACGGGTGTAAGTTGACAAGTAAAAGGTTCGAGACGGCAGTTGCCAAAAACGTTTTTACGCATAGAATAGTAAATACTTGAATAGTTTGCCGGTAGAAGTAATTAGTAGCACGTCTATAAACATGTTCAAAAACGATTAGATACATATGCTGATAGGTATAGTTTAAGGTAGTAAAATTAAGGTTTTTGTGGTTCGGAACCCACGTAAAATTGTAGGTCCCCTCCGCCACCACGGAGAACATGTGCAACACACAATTACAAACACGGTTAGGTAGACCAGCGTAGGGTCTTCGTTGGTCTGAAACATTATATATATAATGCTTTTTTTTGTAAAAAAAGAGGTGCCGGTACTCATATCTTGATGAATTGTAAAATTCCTCTCCCACCCCTGCCCTCTTCCTGCGCCCCCTGCCCGTTCTCGTCAGCCAATGAATTGTCATGTGAATTTGTTGTTCCCGCCAAATGAGTCAGTCGAGATGGGAACGTTAATTTATTAGAGCGGACGTGTGTCAACGTCGCTCTGAAAAAAAGGTGCCGGTACGCCGTACCGGCGCGTACCGTCACAAAAAAGCTGTCAGTATATATATAATATATATATATATATGTGTGTGTGTGTGTGTGTACAGGTAAAATGAATGCTAGTAATAGAGTCAGCACTTTATTGCATGCAACATCCGCAAATCATCTCCTTATAAAGGGGAATGACGTCAAAGTGACATTTATGAGAAGGATCCAGCGATCCCAAATTTAATTGAGTGTTTTGAGCTTTGCCAGGAATTAAGGAGATATCAAGATAGTAATTCAAATGCTTTGCAGCATGAAGTTGGTAACTCGAGAAAGGCATTTTGGAGATGCGTTTTCAAAGCTTAAAATAGAATCAAATTAACGCTGAAACTTAACAAGATCTCAATTGGAACTGTCTTTGTATCGATGTTTCCAGCAATATTCGCATCTTCAAAGCTTCTACAGTATATGACTCCTTGTTTATATGTAGAATGTCTAGAATTTCTGTGCGTTTGTTATTATCTAATTTATATATGTAGTAGGGTGATGATGATGACCGTCTGTTCTATGTAAATTATACACGCCTAAGCTGAGGGTAATCTACAAAAAATTTGGTATACACATTAAGGGAGAACCAGGGAAGGTTTTAGTAACATCCCATCCCAGTTTCCAAATAAATTGTGTTTTGGGGAGCTTTTATAATTCAATAATGGAGTGATTCGTGATTGATTCTGGTTGTGAAATGAGTGGTTGTTATAACCAGTACTATTATTCCTGTACATCTCTGTCTACCATTCAAAATAACTTCTTTGCAATTGTTCTTGTAATCACATAATTATACACGGATCCCAGAATACATTCGTTCAAAATAATATTCGGAGGTGAAGAAAATATTTAGTTTATCGTGTTAAATAATCTAATTATCGCACACACACACACACGCACATATATATATATATATATACATACTGTGTATATATATATATATATATATATATATATGCACACTCGTATATATATATATTGCTCAATTAAAAATTATTGATGTCTTCAAGACAAGAAGATAGTCCGGTCGTAATATATTCAAGTTTGAGCGTATCATGAACGTGTAACGACGTGTTACAAGAACGTTTCAAGACATTAAGTCTTGTATTCCAGTTCACGAATTAAGAGAGTCATCGGTTTCTGTCAGAGTTAAATTGGGCTCTGACGTTCTCCGGCTCAGAATCTAACGTTGAAATGAAGCTCAAATGACACGTACAGCATCTTCAACGAATCATTGAATAATAATAAAGAGACTCTCTCTCTCTCTCTCTCTCTCTCTCCTCTCTCTCTCTCTCTCTCTCTCTCCATATAACGGTAAGGAGAGGAAATGGTAGAAAGGGTTCGGTGCCGCGCAACAAAGTTTATTCCAGTATCCTATATTAATTTAGGTGTTCAGAATTTTAAATCGATTTGAGAACAAATTATGAGGACTTTTTCAGCCAAGACGACAGGCATATTACAAGAAAAACAATGATTTTAAAATAAGGGCCAAAAGATTTGAGACAAACGTTGCAAAGGGCTTTTTCATCTATAACATAATCGAATAGCCTTCCTGCGTGGGTCGTGGCAAACACTTTGCTAAATATTTTCAGGAATAAATTCGATAGGTATTTTAACAGCGTAAATGCGCATCAAAGGGTGGATAAATTAGGGATGTATTTTTATTTAGAATAAGGAGTAACCCGATTTTTTCTTCGTAATAAATGTAGTAGGAGGTGCTGATCGGGTCTGGTTGCGGAGTACTGGGATTTCTCAGATAATATCCCATTGGTAGCGAAGGGAAGCTTGATGGGATCTCTCGGAAGCCAACTCCTCCGAATAGATGCTTTCAATTTCAGGGATGCTACTTTGATAGCATATCTAACTTAGCTAGCTTGAGAAAGTTTTATAATTTTATTTCGAAGTAGTGATGTCTTCTTTTGCAATAATTATAGTAGGAGGTGCTGGTCTTGTCTGGTTTCAGAGCATTGGGAGTTCTCAGATGATGGGAAGTTTGATGAGAACTCTCGGGAGACAAAACCACCGAACGGATGTTTTCATTTTCAGGGAAGCTACTTAGTTAGGAGAACTTTAGTTCTAAACAGTGTGTAACAATATTTCGTAAAAAAAAAAGAAAAATAATTACGCATATATACGCTGTCGAGAGAATTCTTAAATTAGGGGCGCTCACCGGTTGGAAGTATATCTGGATCAGTGCTTTCTTATCAAAGTAATTTCAGTGCGAAAAATGGCAATGTAATTAATTAATTTGTAAAAGTAAGTCTCTGAGCACAATGTGCCTTGGCATTCATCGAAAAAATGATGCAACGATGAAATGATGATGACTTATATGAAATAATTAAATAAATAAATAAATAATTCCTTAAAAATTGCATGGTGTATATTAGAGTAAGTAGTTTAATGTTTTATGCTTTCCTTTATTTTCCATTGTCCTCTAATGCGTAACTGGGTACAAGAGATAAGTGTACGCATGGTGTGAATGAACTCTGTAGCTATTTTCATTTTTACTTTTCTTACTTTCCTATAAATCTTGTTTCACAATTATTATCTATTAGCAGTGGCTGGCGGAGGAGGGAGAGAGAGCCTTGTCTGTTCTATACTTTTCTATTATACTATTCCTTTGTGAAAGGAAAGTGTAATCATGATACAAGTTTTTAGCATTTTTTTAATTTTCATTCGCATTTTTCTATTTTTCCCTAACTTTCTTGGGTTAGCCAAGAGTGTCTCTCTCTCTCTCTCTCTCTCTCTATATATATATATATATATATATATATATATATCTATATACTAAAATCACAGAATAACACGTGATCTTATTAATAAGCAAACAACCACAGAGAAAAGGAAACGGAAACACGAAGTCCGAGCGCTTTCGTGATATATTCACATCGTCAGCTATTTTTTGTTTCTCCCTGACGATGTGAATATATCACGAAAGCGCTCGGACTTCGTGTTTCCTTTTCCTTTTCTCTGTGGTTGTTTGCTTATATATTAATATATATATACATATATATATATATACACACACACACAGTAATGATAATTGTAACCGTTTTTTATATGAGTTATTGAAACAAAGATGGTACTCTACCGAGTCACGTACTGAACGTTATTTCTTGTTTGAAAGCCAGCAAGACAATTCTCCGCCTTCATTTATCGTTTTATTGCCGCCTTAATTACGCGAGAGGCGAAATTTCCCATAATGAGGGCTTAAAATGATCCTTACTGACATTGTCTGCATTTAAATAGCGGATCCTGTTAACGGAAACACGCTCAGGGAAAGGACTCGAAAATAATCTTCATTTCTTTTTCGTCCATATACTGAATTTAGACCCCCCCCCCCCCCCCCCCTCACGGCCCCTCCCCGAAAATTACTTTTTTTTCTTAAGGGGACGGCTGGCAAATTTTGAGGTTTCTTTGTTCACATACAATTGTTTTAATTTTTAAGTTTAGAAATACAGGAGCGACCCAAAAAGGTGCTCCCAAAATATAATGTGCAAACAAATTTTAGGGGAAATACCAGTTTGGATCACCCTGTGTGAGTAACTTAGTGTTTATATCGGTAATAGCAATTTTATAAAAACATTAACTCGTATATTTAATATGGGTGAATATATACCATATAATGGAACGATTATTGTCTTTTTGTAAATACTAAACAAAGCTTCAATCAAAGTTTGGCGATTTCGAATAGTGTAGAAGTCCGAGGACGTAATTTCCGTTATAGCTAATACGGTCGGTTCACAAAGTTCTGTGGTAAAACTGTATGCATGTTTCCTATCGATAAAGATCGGTAAGGAAAATGGAATTACATGACGAAACTTTAGTAATTGACTGTATATCCATTAACTGTTTATTATTTATATATCCAATGATGGTGTGTATATATATATATAACCTTTGGTTAGCTTCCGCCCGAATTGTTCATTCTGACGAAGGTCAAGCTTTTCACTCCACCTTAGACCTACAATTTAACGTGGAATCCGAACCACGCCCCATCAGCAGCCCAGCGTCTTAATCACTAGGCCACCTAGGGTACCCATTTATCTACCAACCACTTTCTTTATTGTGTGGAAGGATGAACAGCTGGGTTTTGCTGCGCGCCGACTGCCGTCGGGTCTCGAACCCGGGGCCGATGGATTCGTAGTCAGCGACGCTAACCACTACACCACCGAGGCATATATATATATATATATATATATATATATATATATAAAAAGTACAGTAACCGTACAAAAATGTCTAAGCTAAAAATTCCAATTAAAAGTAAAGAAAATTAGAAATTAAAATAAAATAAAATTACGAGACTTTTCGAGGAGCTCAATTACTCTTCGTTCAGGCTTCTTACCTGAACGAAGAGGAGTTAAGTTCCTCGAAAAGCTTCATAATTTTATTCTTTAAATTTTGTATTTCATTTACTTTTAATTAGGATTTTTAATTTATATATATAATATTACATATACAGTATATATATATATATATATATATATATATATATATATATATATATATATATATGAGAGAGAGAGAGAGAGAGAGAGAGAGAGAGACTCCTTTATACTCTTACCTATAATAATTACCAACTGTTTTGTTAGTTCGTAAGATTTTAAACCTAACGAACTGTCATGATACTTTACTTGTTACATGAATTCAAATATAAATTGTAATTTATCTATCAGCTAAAAAGAAAAAAGAAACTTGCACAGAATTATTAATTCGTATTTTGTCTTGAAATATGAATCTCCTTTTATTTCTTTGTCTTCAAAGAAAGTCAAAAATAGGCAAAGAATTTCCTATTTCGATTATAAAATCTTTTATTTTGATTATTTATTATCATCATTATCCGTTAAAATTGAAACCTTCACAAAAATAATAGGATATGTTATACCATCCCCAACCCGATATTAGGAAGGTTTTATTTTAAAGCAGAAATGTGAATTAAACTGGAGAAAAAGATAAAAGGTCCGGAGACATACATCATTTTATTTTATAATTTGAAAGACCTTCATTTTCTCTTTGTCGTATCGAAGAAGGGAAAGTGAGCTGTTCTACAGCACAGTAATTAAATTATAGTTTTTAATTATTTTAATTAGGCATTTTCTCCAGCCCGAGAAATATACGTGTACTGTATATATATATATATATATAATATATATATATATATATGTGTGTGTGTGTGTGTGTGTGTGTGGTGAATTTCTTTAATTATTTATGGTTTGGCAATTTTTCATTTGAAGTATTTGGTATTTGGCAACTCCAAGTATGGCAATAATAGGCTAATGGCATTCAGTTGACATATTTTTTGTGTGATGATTCGTTCAGTGATTTATGTGAAAACAAGTCTGTGATTTTCGTGAAAACGAGTCTTTTGTGTATTTTTTCTGATGTTAAAACGTTTCAGCTAAACGCTGATGATTGTGAAGTGAATATTCTTCATTTGTTATTATATGTGTAAACCTTTTTAATGAAGAACTTAAGATGATACTAAAAATTATTAAAAAATTAAAAACGGACGACCAACGCCTCTATTATTTATTATTATTAATTATTATTAATTAAACAAATATAAAGACACCTAAGCCAAGCCACAGATCATTATTAAATATAAAGACGCTTAGGCCTAGCAATAGATCATTAAATATAAAGATGCCTAAGCCTAGCCGTAGATAATTAAATATAAAGATGTCCTAAGCCTAGCCACAGATCATTAAATATAAAGACGTCTAGGCCTAGCCACAGATCATAGATGATATCACAGGTGATAAAGTCTCTGGGCCTAACAAACCCTTGTTCACCTTTTCCAGACGTGCATTATGAAAAGACAAAATGGTTAGCTAGAAACAATCTCGAGTCAAAATTGTATTGTTGGCCTTGTGTTTTGTTTAACAGTGCGAGATAAAATTCTTGAATTCAGCCACAGGCGGATCCAGAGGGGAGGCCATGCGGCTGAATGGAAGCAAGGGGCTTAATATGGAGGCCCCATACATCCTGGTTAAACGAAATTAGGTAAAACGTTTGAATGTTTATGTCCACGTTGCTTCAATTAAACCCCATGGCCCCCCCCTCTCTCTGGATCCGCCTATGTAACCAGCCTAACCTAACATAACCTAGCTCAGCCTAACCTAATTTAACATATTACTAAGGTATATGGTCGCTGGCTCTGAACTGCGTCTGGATTCTGCAAATTCACCCAGACGTGGATATTATGATCTCATACCTATATCAAGACCTCAAGTATCCGCCAATCACATTAAGATACCATAAATCTTCATAGTTTTGTTAATACAAGAATAGATTTGATCTTAGATTTCCAACAATTCAAAGGTAGGCCAAATAATTAATAATTAAAAATGGCGGAATACTGAAAAGACTAATTCTGGTAATTACATAAAGTTAGTGCGGTTTCTCTCTCACCAAATAAAAATAAAGTACCTTTGTTGCTGTACTCCGGACGAAACTTCTGACGTTAGCAACACATCTCAACTTAGTGCTGTGTTTCGTTACATTTAACGAGGAATATTTCGATAAAGTTTGGAAATACAGAAAAGACGAGTGAGTCACCTCACAAACTAAGAAAAACCAACTCTGACCAACCAAATAACCAATGTTAGACATGATTTCAGACATGTGCATTTTGAAATTTTTGATACGTCAATGCAATTGCAAGGAAATCGAGAAGAATGTTCAATTACAAATAAATGCAAGGTAAGAAAACGTTTTTATTTCATAATATACTTATTCAAAATTGTCACGTACGCCATATATATATATATATATATATATATATATATATATATATATATAAAATGCAAGCCCACAGGGTAAAATAAAAAGCAATTCAAAGGCTTTCATGTATTTAGCAATATACCTCGCTTCCCTGTGGATTTGCATAACTTATTATTTTCACACACATATTCGAGGGCTGACAACTAGAACTGGTTATGTCCATTTTGGGCCAAAATAAGTTGAGTCCACCACTTAGCTTGTTATTGAGTGTAGTTTTCTCCGCCAGAAGTGTTTATATCCAAGACCTATTAATAGTGTGTTATCACCAGTGATTGTTTGTCTATCAGCTGATGGATCACTGAAACTTTAAAATTAATTTTTCTCAAAACCAAGATTTTGGATATAACCATTTCTGGTCGTCAGCCCTCGAATTTATATTGTATATACAGGGTGAGTCAAAAGTTTGGAAACATGGGAACTGCTTTTCAATGCAAATATATATGTATATTTGCATTGAAAAAGCATAGTTCCTGTTTCCAGACTTTTGACTCACCCTATATACAGGGTGTCCATAAATTATTCACCCCCTTATAAGCCTTAATAAATTCGTTATTATAGGAGCTATCTTAAAACGGTTTGCGGCAATTAATAACACAAGAAATTTTTGTTTTAATTCAGTAAACTTCCACGTGAGCCCCATTGGTAGCACGCAGAACACAAGGCGATAGATGATTTCATTCCAAACATTAAGAAGCATGTCTTGCCTGATGGAAGCTAATGTCTCTTCGATCCGGTGTCTTAATTCTGTGATGTTATTAACCTTCTTTGCATACACTCTGTCCTTTGTGTAGCCCCATAAAAAGAAATCCAGAGGCGTGATATCCGGAGAACGAGGAGGCCATGGAATAGGGCCATCTCGCCCGATCCAACGAGAAGGGAACTTTTCATTGAGGAACCTCCGCACTTCTAATCCCCAGTGTGGCGGTGCCCCATGTTGCTGAAAGAACACACGGGGCTGCATATCCTCAAGCTGAGGTGCAGCATACCATTCAAGCATGTCTAGGTAATTTGTAGCCTTCACAGTGTTCTCATGGAAGAAAATGGTCCAGTCACACGGTTATGGGAGAGAGCACACCAAACGTTTAACTTGGGACTGTTGCGTTCGTGTTCAATGAATTCATGCGGATTTTCTGATCCCCATATACGACAATTGTGTCTGTTGACTTTACCAGACAGATGGAATGTCGCTTCATCACTGAAAACGACATTGTTCAAAAAATGCTCATCTTCATCAATACGGTCAAGAATGTCAACAGCAAACTGTACCCGTTTGGGTTTGTCATTTGGTAGAAGTTTCTGCAAGGTTTGCAATTTGTAGGCATACAGTTTCAACCTCTTGTGAACCACTTTATGCACTGTTGAACGTGGTATTTGCAGTTCTCGGCTTGCTCAGCGGATGGATTTTGTAGGAATTCGGATAAACGCTTCCTGAATTCCTGCTATCTTATCTTCAGACACACTAGGCCTACCAGCTCCTTTCTGATGTAGCACACTGCCAGTTTCTTGAAATTGTTTCAGCCATCGCTTGAGTGATTGCTTTGTTGGTGGAGTTTTCTGATATTCCTCCCGAAAACGTCTCTGTAGTGTACAGTAATTGGAGATTTGGTTTCCCACATCCACAGCACACACTGCTTTCTCCTTCACTGTCGCCATTGTGCCCCTAGTGGATGTTCTGCGAAATAAAGAAAAATTTCTTGAGTTGTGTTATTAATTGCCGCAAACCGTTTTAAGATATCTGTACGGCTTAGTAAAAACACACAAAGTTAATAATCCCATGAGGCCTATTGTTAGCTCAGTAGGCTCCGTAACCTATAAGCTATCTAAATGGTTGGTTAGTTTATTAACGCCGTTAGTTGGTTCTATTTCCAAGTCACATATTGTAAATAGCATGGATCTTATTGACAAACTGAAGTTTCCTAATGACCCTAATTTCAAATTGGTAAGCTTTGATGTATGCTCGTTATTCACAAAAGACCCTGTTGATGACCTACTTAATTTTTTAAAAGATAAGATCTCTGAATATTCTTTCCCTGTTCAACACAACACTCTTATTCAGTTAATTAGGCTTTGTGTCAAAGATTGTAAATTTCAGTTTAAAAATAAGTTTTATGTTATGTCGTTTGGATTGGCGATGGGAAATCCCCTTTCACCTGTACTAGCTAATTTATACATGGAATTTTTTGAAAGTAGAATTTTGCCTTCGATTGTTAATTTTAACCTGGTTTGGTACAGGTATATAGATGATATTTTATGCCTTTGGCCTAATAATTTGGATGTTAACTTATTTCTTGGTAGGCTCAACAATTTAGTCCCATCTATTAAGTTCACAGTTGAAAAAGAAAATGATGGAAGCCTATCTTTTCTGGATCTAAAAATTCGGAGATGCTCTAATCAGTTCATATTTGAAGTTTATCGCAAGCCTACTAATAATAACTCTTATGTGCATTTTTATTCTGACCATCATCCCTCGATTAAATCCTCTATTTTCTCTGCTATGTTTCTTAGAGCACTGAGAGTTGTCAGTCCTGAATTTTTAGATTCCGAGTTATGCAATATCATGAATATTGGTACTAAATTATGTTATCCTATTCATTTTTAGATAACTGTCTTAGGAAAGCCAAGAATAGGTATTATAATAATGTAACTGTAAAGGAATTTGAGCGTAAAAATATCCTTAGCCTACCTTACCATGTTAATTTTCAATATCTCCCGACTTTACTTAAAGCAATTAGCATCAATGTAGTCTTTAAGTATAATAATATTGTTAAATCATGCCTAATAAAGAATAGCCCAGAAAATGTTGTTGGTTGTGTGTATTCGATTGGATGTACACAATGTAACTCAGTATATATAGGCCAAACGGGTAAAACGTTAGATATTAGGGTACACAGTATAAATATGCTTGTAGAACAGCTAATAATGCTTTGTTTAACCATATGTGTAGATGTAATCATAGCATCAAGTGGGATAGTTCTAAAGCGCTTGTTAATAACAGATATATAATAGAAAGAAATATTCTAGAATGTGCATTTATTCATCATTTTAAAAACAATTTCAATAACAGTGTGGGAATGTATAAAATTGACAATATTTTGTTAAAATTCCTTTTGCCTCTCATTAACGCTTGTTAAGTATGTGCTAATTGCTTTGGTTTCCGCTACGTTGTATATATTTATGGGCTTCTTGCCTTCTCTCTTCATTCCCTGAAGAGGTGTAGCTCTGAATACACGAAAACACTTGGAATCGTTTTTCTTTTTCCTTGTGGATTGCAGCATATATATATATATATATATATATATATATATATATATATATATATATATACAGGGTGGGCCGTAAGTTTCCATACATAGGAAAAATTAAACGTTTGTTTTTATTTCAGATACCCTAAGAATATGCGTTTGACGAAAGAGCAACGAATTGAAATCATACTGATGGCTGGGTCGGGAAGCAGTCGCATGGTTGCAATGAACTTTAACAGACAACATGGAACGAACATCACACACGACACTGTGGCAAAACTTATTAACAAGTTTCAGAAAACTGGAAATGTTGCAGATCAACCGCGAAGTGGTCCAAGACGTACAGCCACCGATGAAGACACAACAGCTACGATACTTACAGCGCTTACACGGAGTCCCAGAAAAAGTACACGACGGTTGTCTGCAGAAAGTGGTGTCAGCAGATCGAGTATCAGGCGCATTTTGAAAGCAAACAAATGGCATCCATACAAATTGCATATGGCACAGCATTTGAGTGAAGACGACCCGGATAGACGGATGGAATTCTGTGAATGGGCATTAACCAAAGTGAACGAGGATGCAAACTTTTCAACTAAGATCTTGTTTACTGATGAAGCAAATTTTTACGTCAATGGAGAGGTTAATCGGCAAAACATACGTTACTGGAGTAATGCTAACCCTAACTGGCTGAGTCCGACGAAGATGCAAGGTGCGGGTAAAGTGATGGTGTGGGCCGGGATATGGGGTGACAGAATTATTGGACCAATTTTTGTCAGTGGAAATCTTAATGCCGAAAGGTATCTTAACATGTTGTAAGAAGAGATTTTCCCATCCCTGCTAAACGAGGAAGGTAACTTCCCAGTTTACTTCCAGCAAGATGGAGCTCCACCTCATTATGGTCTTCACGTGCGTCGGTATTTGGATCAGCAGTTTCCGGATGCTTGGATTGGTCGGCGTGGTCCTGTGGAGTGGCCTCCCAGATCCCCAGATTTCACCCCCCTTGATTTCTATCTTTGGGGGCACTTGAAGGCCATGGTGTATCAGGAAAAGATACGAGACATAAATCATCTAAAGGAACGTATCACCAACGCCATTACAAGCATAACGTCAACTGTGCTAATGCGTGTTCATCAACAGTGGGGAACACGTATTGAAATGTGTTTTCAAAACAATGGCAACCATGTAGAGCATATTATATAAATAAAAATGGTTGTCCATAAAAAAATGTTTATTTTTCCTATGTATGGAAACTTACGGCCCACCCTGTATATATATATATATATATATATATATATATATATATATATATATATTAGTGATGTAGCGGTTGATAGCGGTTGTCCGCAACCGCATTTATCGGTGCGGTTATTGTGGTTGTTTGAGGATATCTTCCTAGAGCAACCAAATGCTATAAATGCTAGTGTAATGGCTATAAATGCTATAAACGTTGCCAAATGCTGTTCCTGTCATACTCATGCCTCGCTCAAGGGTGCAAAAAAGTCCTTGGATGTCCTCCCTCGTGAACAATTAATTATTTAGTGGAGCAGGGATCATCTACGAAGAAAAAAGAATAGGCTGAAGGGTGACAAAGCTGAAAAACGTTTATTTTTGAAATACAGTCTCCAGCAATTCAATTTAAATATAAGGATTAAATAGTGTATATATATATATATATATATATATATATATATATATATATATATATATAATATATATATATATATATATATATCACTTTCGAATGGGCGGTGGTTGGGAAAAGTGGGTCCTCGTCCCTCATTCTCGAAACACTTTTTACAGTTTAGACTTTAGATTATAGTCATTATATATATTGTGGACTGTGAAAAGTGTGGCTAAAACACGATATTTTAATTGTGTTGCTTATTCTTAGGTAACATTATGATGTTATAGGGTACATAACAGCAACCGCGCGGAGCTCTATTTGTAAGCGCAACCGCAACCGCTATATATATACATACATACATACATAGAGAGAGTGTGTGTTTCATACGTCTGGAGACATTAAAAAAAATATATATACATACACATTAGGGTGGAGTGAAAAATATTTTTTTTTGAATTTCAAAATGCTTGGGGTCGGGAAAGTTGCGTATTTATGTGAAACGTACTGTGTGAAATTTTTGTAATCGTCGGCTATAATTAAATTGTGCACACTGAACTCAAAGTTTTTAAAAATTGGCAAAATTACTGAAATTTCGCGTTTTTAAAATTAAATTACAAAATTACAAAAATTTCCCACAGTACGTGACCAAAAAAAAAAAAAAAAAAATGGCGAAATTTTAGTAATTTTGCCAATTTTTAAAAACTGAGTTCAGTGTGCACAATTTAATTATAGCCGTACGATTACAAAAATTTCACACAGTACGTTTCACATAAATACGCAACTTTCCCGACCCCAAGCATTTTGAAATTAAAAAAATATATTTTTCACTCCACCCTAAATACATTTAGGGTGTTTCATATGTTGGGAGACATCGGAAATACTGTCTGCAGAGAATATAGTTTTATGACAATGTTTTATTTTCAACATACTATTGCGGAAGGTGTTCAAATTGTTCACCCTGGACCAGGCCCTCTCAGAGGTCCAAGAGGCCTGGGCCACTTCCAGCTTTTGAGGCCCATAGCTAAACCCAATTATTACTTTCGCTGCAAAACATATTCAAACCTGAAAGTTTCTAAATTTGAGGCCCCCCTTAAGCTTGAGGCCCAGGCCAAATGGCCTTCCTAGCTCTCCCTGTGATAGGCCCTGCCCTGGACTTGAAGATATTTCATTATTCGTAACTGACAACCCCACTCAGGCCCGTAGCCTGAGTGGCTATATAATATATAATAATATACAGGGTGTCCCAGAATTAACTATCTATTTCAATGAAATCGGACAAATTTTTTAAAAACACTTTTATTTATGTTTATCATGTTTAATATGTGTTAAAAATGTATAAATTTCTAAATTTTTTTGTAACAGGTACCGTCTACCTTGATATGCCTTCATGCTTCAGCATTTTCTCGAACCACAGCTTCTTGATGATGGCATTCTTGATAATGTTGTGTTTCAACAAGATGGAGCACCATGTCATTATGCTCTAATTGTTCGAGAATACCTCAACAGACGCCTTCCGAATCGGTGGATTGGACGTGGAGGACCTCGACCTTGGCCTCCGCGTTCTCCGGATTTGACACCCCTGGATTTCTTTGCATGGGGTTTCATAAAAACAAAGGTTTATCGCCAAAAGATCAATAGTTTAGCTGAACTTAAAGAACGCATCCAGTTGGCAGTGCGGGAGATAACACCTGAAATGCTTCAAAATGTGTTTCGCAGCGCTAAGGATAGATTTGAAATTTGCAGAGATACAGACGGTGCACATGTTGAAACTTCTCAAAGTTTTGACTTATGATTTATAAATCTATTTGTTTTTGTATCATAATTTAGTAATAAACACAAAATTATGTCAGTTTTTATTAAATTTGTCCGATTTCATTGAAATAGATAGTTAATTCTGGGACACCCCTGTATAACATCATTTAGTAAGTTAAACACTTGCAATTTTTTAGTATTTTTTTAAACCACAAATTACACTAAATTACTCTAAACTTAACTACTCTAAACCCCCCTCCGCAGTGACTAGGTCGTTGCACCAAAAGGTCCGCCTTTCTACAATTTCGACCCCCTCCTCTTGGGAAGTCCTGGCTACGGGACTGTCTCTGAACACTTCTGATTGTTTCAGCAGAAATTCGCTGCAATTCCAGTCTTATCTTAGCTTTCAAATCCTCAATTTGAAAATAAAAACCCACTCTAATAGACAGAGTTTATTTCCACAACAGTTTCGACGCCCACTGGCATCCTCCTCGGGTGGATACAGAAACTGTTGTGGAAATAAACTCTGTCTATTAGAGTGGGTTTTTATTTTCATATTTTGACCTTCACGTAGAAAAAAAGTTTTTTGCAAATCCTCAATTGTTCTTGGTTTAAGTAGAACCCCCCCCCCTCTCTCTCTCTCTCTCTCTCTCTATATATATATATATATATATATATATATATATATATATATATAATATATATATCGTTGCGTTCCGAAAGACCGCCCGTGGTATCCCTGGTTAAATACAGGGTGTTCCAAAAAGACCTGGACAACTTTGGTCGTTAATATATTTAGAACCACAAATGATACAACGGTACCGTTTGGTTTATGTGATACAGAAACTCAAAGTTTTGTGCACATCATCAATGCACTTCACTGTGCGCTCCGTTTGTCGCGCGCAGGACATCAAGGCGGTACACGAGTTCTTGCCATGTTCAACTCAGCACGTTGGTGTCCACCAGTGCGCATGCAGTTGTGATCCGAGCACGAAAATCCTGCAGGTTTGCCACCTTGGTCTTGTAGAATGTAGACCACATCTTTGACAAACCCCCACAGAAAAAATCAAGGGAGGGGGTATGTCTGGTGATCGTGGGGGCCAGGCGGTTGGTCCGTCTCGGCCAATCCAGCGACCTGGAAATTTGTCATTCAGGACGGCTCGAACGACTAAGGCTCAGTGAGGGGGAGCGCCGTCCTGTTGAAAAATGATACCGGGTTGCAGGTCTGCAATCTGTGGGAATGTGAATCTTTCCAACATGTCTAGGTAAATTGTTGAGGTCACTGTATCTTTCGCAAAGAAAAACGGACCCACCAAGCGGTCATGGAGAAGGCCGCACCATACATTGACCTTTGGACTGTCACGTATGTGTTCAATGACCACGTGCGGGTTTTCAGAGTCTCAGATCCTCACATTGTGCCGGTTGACCTTCCCCGATACATGAAAACAAGCTTCATCTGTGAACATGACCTTTTTCAGGTAATCTTCGTCATCCTCTACGCGGCTGAGCATTTCCACGCAAACGCCTTGCGTTTGGGTCCGTCATCTGGTTTGAGTTCCTGCAGCATCTGCACCTTATAGGCATAAAGCTTCAGACTTTTATGCAAAATCCTGTGCACAGTGGTGGTTGGTAGTGCCAATCTCTAGATACGCGTCGGATTGATTTTCTGGGACTTTGTTGAAATGATTCACGCACTCATTCAACGTCTGCTGCACTTGTGCTTGGTACTCTTCCATTTCAGGACACTTCCAGTCTCCTTAAATCTCTCGTACCACTCTCTGATACTAGTCCGCGATGGCGGATTCCTTCCATACCTTGTACGGAAATTACGCTGAACTTGGGTGTCGGATCTCGTCTCGATGAACCATTCGACGCACAGAGCTTTCTCCTGTGGAGTCGCCATTTTCTTTTACATTAAACCACCAGACCTGAAAATAAAGAAAACTTTATGAGTTTCTGTATCATATAAAACAAACGGTATCGTTTTATTATTTGTGGTTCTAAATTTATTAACAACCAAAGTTGTCCAGGTCTTTTTGGAACACCCTGTACGTTATGAGAAAAATATAGGCTAGGCTCAGCAGACCACAGAAATATCAAATTTTTACCTAAAATCTTTGAGTATCATTATACTATAAGTTAAATAAAAAATAATTAAAGACATAATAGAAAAGGTAAATACAAAATAAATTATAAAATATAATACTCACCATTCACGTCATTCACTCACAGTCTCACTGTGATCCTTTCTCAGATCAAATTTCGCTTTCTGATGACGCTAATATGCAGTAAAGATTATTGGTTGTTCGCGAATGGCTTCCTGAAGGGAGTCTACGTGCACACTCGCGCGCTGAGGAACGTATAGACACGTCATAAATATATAAAACTACAGATTAACAAAGACCTTGAAGATCCACTTTCGGTTAGCCGTACGAAACACAAATTTTGAGAGAAAAAGATGATAAAAATTGCAATATATATATATATATATATATATATATATATATATATATATATATATATATACCCGCTTTACTAACGTACGTTGTGGCCAGTGTCGTAACCGCTTCCCGACGATCAGCGAAGTTGAGCGTCATTGGTTCTGGGTTATCGTTGGATGGGAGACCGTCTTCCGCATCCAGATTATGTAGCGACTGTTTGTTCAGAGTCCACGTAAAGCTGTAGGTCCCCTCGGTTAAGGTTAACAATAGTGGACAGTTTTTTGTTTTATTTAAAAACAATAAATTGCCTAGATTTTTAATAGAGCATGCAACCACATGTATTTTTTTTTGTAAGTTAAGTCAACTTAGGTGGGTTATGTTAGAGTAATTACCTTTCAATCTCTATCCATCAGAGACTCTATTGTCAATAATGTAAAATTTTCTCGAATTTCTACTTGTATAAAAGGTCTTTGGCACGAAATACGATCTTTTAATACGTTAATCTTTGGTATATAACTCATTAATTAAATTATCTTTTTTCTCAAATAATTTTGACATCTATATAAAATTTGTCATTTTCAAACGACATTTTGACACCGAAAATAACAGTTAATTAGCCAAGACCTCGCGACGCTATACGTTATACGAACTATTCCCATGTTTAATCAAAACAAAAAGTAACGTAACTTACCTCCTTCAAAACGTCTTCAAACCGATCCTCCTCTCCGTACCTAGAAGATTGTTAAATATCCTACTCGTTACTATTAACCAAGCGCTTACGTAACCATCTCCAATTACACCAATCCATAACTACTTTTAATGACACCTCAAATTTAGATTAACACATGGAAACAGTCACATTATGAACGAATGTACGAGTAGGCTCATATTAAGTATTAGGTGGTCGTTTTAGATTGGTTAGTATATTTCCCCCGTGACCAATTTTGGCCAACCACGATCTTTGTAACAAATTTCGACTTTGTCAAAAACGCTGGTCTCCGCGAAACTTAATAAGTACCGACCGATGAATAACTAGAACTTTAAACTACCGTCTTTAAGTTAAACTTAAACTATCGTCTACCGCTATCAAAAATAATACATCCATTCGGTTAAATTCCATTTAAATTATATTAAAGTTCGGATCACCTGAAGAGCAGGGCCCCCAGCCTTCTTTAGTTAGCCTTATAAGGCTAACTAACGAAAATATCACGACCTAACCTAACCAATCGTTAGGTTAACTGTACGCCCTTGACGATTGGTTAGGTTAGGTCGTGATATTTTCGTTAGTTAGCCTTATAAAGCTAACTAAAGAAGGCTGGGGGCCCTGATCTTCAGGTAATCCGAACTTTAATAGGTACCGTACTTGTAGGTTATCTCCTCCACACCAATTTTGACAGAATATTTTCGTTAAAACTAACGAAAATATCACGACTTAACCTAGCCAATTATCAAGGGCGTACAGTTGATCTATTATTAATTATAACATTGTTTGGTGCTACTATAGTATGTGGCCTACCTACGATTCGGTGGTCTACCGTTTAATTATAGCTTCTTATCTTGTTTACTAATTGCTTGTTTACATCCCAATGTCAATCGCCCTTGACGATTGGTTAGGTTTAGTCATGATATTTTCGTTAGTTTTAACGAAAATATCATGACTTAACCTAACCAATCGTAGGTAGGCCACATACTATAGTAGTACCCATTGTTTTTTAACCGGGCATTCAATCTAATAGATCAACTGTACGCCCTTAGTAGTATAGCCGCAAAAGGGGAGAGTGCAAGAATGTTGCAGGTTATTATGTAATGTTGCAAAGGGGGGTGGGGTTGTTGCAAAGGTGGTGGGGGGAAAACTTGGAGGCGGCGTTATCCCCCAAGAGAAAGGAGGAGGAGAGAAAGGAGGAGAGGTGTTCACTGGCAGGAGCCAAGTGCACATTAAGACTTCAGCCGAGTTGGCGTTGTTTTATAGGCTCCTAATCAGCCAGTTGGCGTAAATGGCCTGAGTTGCCAGATACCGCGATACCATTGTATACATTATTATAGACTCCTAATCAGCCAGTTGGCTGTAAATGGTTGTCAGATACCTCTTTTTAGCAGTATTATTGTATACATTATTATTATTATATACGCCTAATCAGCCAGTTGGCTGTAAATGAGTTGCCAGATAGCGCCATGTATTCATTTAATCGAAGACAGAGTTGCCAGATACCATTGTATACACTATTATAGACTCCTAATCAGCCAGTTGGCTTAGAAGGCTTAAATATTGCCAGATACCGCAATACCGTTGTATACATTATTATATTTCGAATACCGGTAGTAGAAGGCATAACAATAAACAACATGGCATCATTCTTTTTATTATAAATATATAGAAAATAAATATACATTTGAGGAATATGCGTATAACAGAAATATATACACACAATTATGGATATATATAAAATAAAATATACATTTCAAATAAATATACACTTCAATAGAAATATGTACATAACAGTACAGGAGAAATATATACACACACACAATTATGGTGATATATAAAATAAAATATACATTTCAAATAAATATACACTTCAATAGAAATATGTACATAACAGTACAGGAGAAATATCACGCAAAATATATATATATATATATATGAATAGAAACGACATAAGTATTAAGGAACGTTTCTGCACACGAGGAGGAGAGATAACGAAATAATGAAAAATGAGGCGGTTCGCCTCATTTTTCATTATTTCGTTATCTCTCCTCCTCGTGTGCAGAAACGTTCCTTAATACTTATGTCGTTTCTATTCATTTATATACTGCGCGGTCATTGCAGTTATTGCATATATATATATAATATATATATATATATATAAATATATATATAAACACAAATCAATAGAAATATGCGTATAATCAGTACAGGAGAAATGTCAAGCAAAATATATATACAATTCACTTTTTTTTCAAAATACTAAACTCGGTCTTAATCGAGTTTACAATTACATCATTATTGCTCTGCATTACGCAGTATATGCGGCTTAATAATATTTCACCGCTTAAAGTATAGGGAAACCTGTATTCGATATGAAGGGCTTTCATATCGTTCAGTACTATTTTTGTTCCCACTTTACAACCGGTTGGTAAGTCATCTTTAAACACGTCTAGAATACAATCAAAAGCACGCACAAAGAGTTCATCGTTAGCTACATTATTAAACACAAGTTTATAAGACGCTTTTCCAATCGAGGGTTTATTTCTACCGACTCGAGCTTTTCAATCGTGAACTCACTCAACATAGCGGCAATTGAAATAATCTTCTAAATCGTTACGACAACTGCGCGTTATATAAAGAAATAGTTCTTCAGGTGAACGGTGTAGGTGAGCTCAGCCTTGTACCGATCAATTGCTTTGTACCAAAGTTCATGGTATTTCAAAGAGTCTAAACTTTTTAAATAAACATCCAGCACTAGACCATTCTCACCAGCCCTACACTCGGTAAACCCATCGAGCAGAGCAGTGTATGCGTATTCAAGTACTGTATCAAAATAAAACATATCCGTAACACGCGCGTCTAATATAGGTTTCAGTTTACAGAATCCGACGATTTCAAACATTCTGTCGAGGATGAAACGGTTTCGCGTAGGAATAAGAGCGTTATTATCAGAAGCATTCTTCCACATCAGCCTTATATCAATGCACGGCCGATCGTTATTTATACACAACGTACATACAACGGCGTATGAGGGTGCGTCACTAATCTGCTCTCTTCTTGTACCTACGTTAGCAGGTATTTTATAACGATCTTCACTCCACTTCTCAACTATCACAAAGATTCTATTCATCTCCTCGATACTTAAATAACCCGTTTGTTTGTGTCGGTCTACATTCCGTTTCCAGTACATAGCTAATGGTACCGGAATTACGCCTGAACACGCGCAACGATTTCGTCACGGACACATCGTACGAGGCGTTGAGAATGCTGCTCAAAGGAAGTTCCATCGTATTCGAAGAGCGCACGTCCACTCGGCTCAAGCTCTGAGATAACTATGAGCCGTGTGAGGCACGCAGGTAGGCAGGAATGGTTCGACGGGCGGCTGACTCGATGATACGTGAATGGGCTTGTTCCGCGAGTCGAATTGTTGTACCGGTACAAGAATATCACTACCAGCCTACGCACCAGACATTTTGGATAAGAACTAGGAACATTTTACTAAACATCTCCACACTCAGGCGCACTATTTGAGAGGAACATATGTTCATATTTTTTCCTTTCTGCCCATCAAACGATACTCGTCTCTAAACTCTGTTAAAAATTCACGCAGGGCACTAGCCACAACCTCACTACGAACCTCATCATGATATACGTTAATATAGTGATAAAAATACTTAAGATTGTCCATGATCACGAGATTCACATTTCCAGTCGTAGGGTATGAGTAATCGACATGGTGTAGCATGACGTAATACCGCTTGTCACACCACCCATCAGCAAGACTCATTATCCATACCTGCTGCTTCTCTTCTGCACGCGTTGTTTCTTTTACTTCACGGTGTATGTGAGACTTTATAAAGTTTAGCTCTGCAGTATACTTCAGCACATCGTCTGTGCAACGAAAGCCTTCAACGGTCTCACCAGAATCCGTAGAGTATTTGTACATCTTGGAACTTCGCACAATCCAATGTGTTTTTAAAAGAGGCATAGGAGGGATGAATAGGAAGTTTTTCGGTATCCACCACATCCTGGCACTTTACTGAATACCATTTCGTAAACGTTGTACAAGCAATATTAAAGGTAGCCATTTGAATACACGTCTGATCTGAATACACGTCTGATCTCTCGGGCTTACTGCAGTCGACTGACCACGCAGGGATTCCCAGATAGTAGCATGACTCACGGTCTTACAGTGGGGACGGAGCTTAGAACTTTCACCTACACACACACACACACACACACACACACACACACACAAAGGAGAAAGTGAAACGCTATTTGAAACATGATTTAATTAATAAACGAGATATTCAAGTTATATATATTTACAAATACGATTTAATAAACGAGATATTCAAGTTATATATATATATAATATATAATATATATATATATATATATATATATATATTATATATTTACAATAGATACGATTATATACAAGACGTGTGAGTTAGAAGCATCATTGGTATCTAAAGGGTACGGTATCATAGGTACCAGGTAACTGGTAACGTTTCTATAGGTGTTACGGCACACCATCGTACCCCTAAGTTCCTTTACGCCCCCAGCTTCTGCGCCCGAAAATTGTGGGTGCCTACAATTAGTTGGTGAGGTTGTTCATCCAAACATACTAGATCCTTCAACGACTCAAAGTTAACAACCTCCCGATTCGCATGGTTGAGCGTAATACCCTTTGCCTTCACGATATATTTCATTTCATCCCCACCCTGACCCGTACCCCATAAGTCTTAGGTCCTGTTGAGGCAAAAGAGTCGGCGTATGCGTTGTCCCCCTACTCATCCTTGATCTCATCAGTGAGCTCGCCGAGGAACTCCCCAATAGTGGGCATGTATTCACCCTCCCTCTCTGTGATATCACGCTATCTGTATCGGCATACAATACTCTCCGCCCAAGAGAATGCAATAGACCCAAAGTTTTATACGGCGTAGGCTGTTGTGAAGCTGGCCACAGGTATGTTTGTAACCCTTGAGGTATCTGTGGCAAATTCAGTGTTGTACTTTATTACGTAAGTATTACCTACATTTACGATCTCCATGACCTCTTTATCGGGGCATTGGCATAATCCCAGACATCGCTATAACTTTGTGCCAAATGAATGCTCCTCTGCCGGTATTTCTGCGCAAATTTTCCCCATAGACTGTTTAGACACAACTTTGCACTAAAGCGCTTGCCAGGATTCTTTACAATTTGGACACGATCAAGTTGTATACCTTCGCGGTCCGCGGTAACGTTGAATATAGGCAGACTTTTCATCTTCGGTATCAACTCCTCGCGGATACCCTGATGCCTCAACCTTATCCTTCAAAAAGGTGTTTATATATGGTGTGAAAGGTTGGGTAGCTTCTGAAACCTCCACACCTCATGTATCTTCAGTATTCTATAACCATGGCGCAAGGCTAGGGCCAACTCAGGACTTGTATATACGCCTCTGATCTTACGCTGGTGGGGATATGGTTACATTCGCCGTTATCCTCTTCCGCGCACTTCACGCACAGGGGAACATGAGCTTGTCGTCGATAACGACAGGTAAGATCGGCATCCATAAATTGCGTGGGGGAGTACGTCTACGAAAGAGATCCCAAAGTAACGATCATTCAAATTTTTTGAAAATTCATTGATGGATGGTAGGCTAGGCCCCACCAGTTTCTCAGGAGCGCCCACGGGTACGGATTGCTCTTCATCACGTATGGGTATAAAGAACAGAAATCGTAGTAATGGGCTTCACGCCCTCCGTAGGTGGAAGTATAGTCTGAAAGGATTTGTACGTCCTCCAAACAAGCTATCACACATTTGAGAGGATCCAGCACCATTGAACGCTTGATCGCTTTTATTTCCTCACGGTACACCTCGTCTGTCTCCATCCGTGCATCATATTCATGCTCCCACAAGACTTTGTGAGAACTGTGATCCTATAAGTTGATCGCGGGTGCGGTCGATGCAAGACAGTCGGCAGGAGACCTACCGTTGATATCTCCGGTGACTCCGCACTCAGGACGGGGGCATCCATGCCACCAGCAACCGTTAAAGGAGTACACAGTCTTCACACCAGTGACACGGTTTTCACTTAACCCATCAACCCAAAAAACACGTCCATTAATCTTAATGGGTACTTCACCCGTGTTGCGGGCGTGCTTTATGTATACACCTGTCTGTTGCTGTAGGTGTATGAGCCAGTAAATAGCCTTGTGCCCGTAACTGCGGGGATTGTTTCGGTGAATAATGGCTAAGGTGTCTTTCGGCATGAAGTTATTCTTGAACACCGTAAAACATAATGATGCGATGGTGGTTGCGACTTGCAGTGGATCGCATTTGAAACGGGCTATGTACATCCTTCTAAAGGCCTGGAAACATACTCTAAGCACGCGCACATCATTCACGCAATAACGCTCACATTCATCAGCTATTTATAAGGGTTACTTTCATTAAAACTGTCGTAGTATCGATCAAAGTCTTCACGTTCATCCATGCAGTCAAAAATGTTTGGGGGGTGGTGGCCTACGTAGTTTAAAGTCTCGCTGGTGAGGAAAGTGTTGGGAAGTATCCTTTGGAAACTTCAGCTGCTACTCCCATCACCTTGGGTAGCTTTGCTAATTTACAGGTGTGAATAATAAAGTATCTTTAATTGTACATTGCCTCTTATCTGCATCTGTATTAATTTGTTGCCTCTTTTCAATGGATCACCTGTAAATATCTCAGAGGATTCGTGTTCAAGCACTCCTAAAAGGAACTGCGTGTCAAACTTTGCCCCGTTATGGGCGAGAATATACACAGTCATTTTTTGAACTTGTCGGCTAACTTGACAATATAGGACACAAATAGTTTCACAGGACTATCGCTGACATTCGTTTTTAAAAACGTTTGTCCGTTTACCACATTTGGGGCACTCGTCACATTCGATATCCATACACTCATCACAGATAGTCTGGCTCACAAGTAATGTGTGGAATTACCTCTTTGGTTTCAGCGTTCGTATATGTTTCTATATCGTAGTATACAGTTTATACAGGGTGTATTTTTAGGCTTAGCATCTTTCATATAACATACATGCTTTACTCCATCCGCCTTATATTCCTCCTGGCATGTAGGACAGTGAATTACGTCACACTTGTGCTTAAATTTTCCCCAATTATCCATTGTGTGAAACACCACATTCACAGATTCTCATTTTCCTGCACGTGCCATTGATTTATGGAAATCAAAACAGCTATTATTGAAAAATGTGCGTCTACACACATCAACAGTCTCTCTTCTCAGCTTCAACTACACGGCTTTCACATTTGGTGCTTTTACACTGCTCACATACCATGTGACATTCTTTACAATGTCCTCACTATATCATCCGCAAACTCGAGGCACCCCTTACACAAATCATGATGTCTCCCATATTTTCGACTTTTGTCATAACTCGCGTAAAGCCACCTTATATTACGGATGGGGATACGTTGTCCCTGACAATCCTAAAATAGTAGGGGCCTTGTACGATCTCTCACACGCTTTTAAAACACATACACAGTCCTACGACGATCATCCAACCCAAACACAACTATGCGGACATTCATTTCCTGTTCTACCCTTCTCAGCTCTTCAGGACCCCTATTACAGTCAAATTCAAGTTCACAGTCTTCAGCTAGTTTACGGGCATGCTCCACACTGTAGGCAACCAAATTTTTTGAGTTCGTGTATTTTGTACAGTAAACATACGTGCTAAGAGTACTGCTATAAAGCCGCAACCACGATCGACGTTTATATGCCGTCTATAAATAGCTTGAGAATTGAAGTTAAGAGTATACGGTATGGCACTATGACCCGCAACACGGTATACATGGTCAATATTTACCGTGAAGTTGTCCATATTGAAGGCTATACTACTTTGGGCGGCTTGCATTATACGCCCTAATTATATTCTACATCTTCAGCCGCCAAACGTCTAAATGGCACTATCACCCAATAATCGTCTACATCACCGTCATCTGACCCGTATCCAAAGGACATACTCTCCTGACTTCACGCTCGTCACGATTCTGAAGAGCAAACTCTATAATACGCTCTACAACCCGGCGTAGTCCGCGCTCAATACCATTGCTATACATGACTCTAGGGTCGACCCTGACTCTATACCGATTTCTAGTCAAGGCTGGGGTGGGGGCTGCGGATCGCACCAATTCCAGCGTTATAACCATCCTCAACAGAACGGGGGGCGGAATTAGTGGATATATTAGCGGAAGGTGCTGCTGATGGGGGCCCTGTTGCGTAGGAGGTTGATGGTTGGGGCTCTATTATTGTAGACTTAACAGAACGGGGGGCGCGCGGATGAATAAGGGGATATATTAGGTGCTGCTGGGGTGTTTGTTGCGTAAGAGGTTGAGGTTGGGGATCTATTACCGCTGCAACAGACGCGTATTTCGGTCGCTTTATACCTGACGTGGGTATCTCATACCTCCGCTTTGGACGTGTTACCGGTATCGCTGGTGAGGGTTCAGGGAGGAGATCACAACTACACTGTCGTCGAGGTCATCCGTAATGATGGCTGCTCTACCTCATCGTCATTCACGGTTCTGTGGGAAAGAAATATAAGGATCAGCACTCAAAATTTGTAATATTTTGTAAATGACTCACTTAGGAGTGTGACGTGTTAGAAATGGACTCTGTAGAAAAATTCAGATTCACGAGCCCATCCACATGTATTATATCTGGACCTACAGGATGTGGTAAAACTGTGTTTATGCTTAAAATCATTAAAGAAAAGGGGAGATGTTCTCGAAATTTGTGGCATAAAGTTATATGGTGCTATTCGACGTATCAATCAGTGTTCAACGAGTACCAAGATGATATTTTGTTCCACAAAGGCGTATATGACGTTAATTCGTTAAAGGGAAATGAACATACAATCATTGTAATTGACGATCTCATGTTGGAGATGGATAAAACGTTTGCCGAGACATTTACAGTATTCTCCCACCATCTTAACATAAGCGTGTTCTTCATCAATCAGAATCTATTTTTCAAAAATAGATACATGCGCGATGTGTCGTTAAATACGCAATATCTAGTCTTATTCGCGCAACGTAGAGATGTATCACAAATTGGGGTATTAGCCAATCAAATGTTCCCGAATCAGCGTAAGGAGTTTTTTTGGAAGTTTATAAAGAAGCTACAAGCACGCGTTACGGATATTTGCTTTGCGACCTTCATCCGCGAAACACGTTTAGAGTGCTTCTGCGAACGAATATATTTCCAAACGAGCCTGAAACGGTGTATATCCAGAATGACAAAGAGACTAAAGAACCGTGAATTAATAAAAATCTATCATCGACTGCCGGGCAATGCAGCAGATGTTTATTAAAAATATCGATGCCGACTTTTTAAAATGCATCTGTGAAATCTGTCTTAACGTTATAAATTGCAATGTATCAATGAAACCCATCAGAAGGCTCGCCTACGCCGCTACAAGAACATAATACGTGCACTCGCTCGTAAAAGCCAAACTGTAGCGAAGAAAAAAGCGAATTATTGTACAAACAGGAGGGTCATTTCTCCCCATCTTATTTTCAGTTTTGGGTCCTTTACTGACTAGATTAATATAATGAAGAAAGTGGTAGTGATTCCCCACGAGGTGTACGCCTCACTGCAAAGAGACACGGATCTAGATCCCCGTAAAAGCAGACTTAAAAAGAATGGAAAGCGAATTGTTAGCCCTATTAAACAGTGAAAAAACACCTGATGAGAAAAGAATCTTATACCAAGAGCTCTGCAGAATTTTCTTCACGAGTACGAAAATTATAAGATCCCTACAGAGATTCCTGTGGTTATTAGGCACACACGGGGGACGATGCGACATAGGATCTGTACCCGGCGACACAGCTGACCAACCAAAAAGATTAGCCACACAACATATCGAACATGTATTAAAAAATACCCTCCCACTTACATTGAGGAGTAAAGGCTTAAGTCTTTATAATCTATTGAATGAGGATCCCCGCATACAATGGACCGATACAGGGAGATCATTGTGGAAGGATCAAAGGTACAGGGATCGAATATCGTAGACATTGTCCATGATCTGGTGAGAAAGTGGGATAGGCCATCACCATCAGATGGAAGCATATTAAAGCAAGACTACAACAAATAAATGTCCCTAAAACGTTGATAGGAAATCTGAACAGGTTAAAAGACTTGGAACATGCAACGCCTGTGACACAATTGAAGGCGCCGTCACACCCCGCGGTATAACACCTTTGAAGAGGAGCAAGAGGTTAAACCAACCTACCCACGTGCCTCTAAATACGCAAATGGCTAACGTATTAACTAAACGCTATTATGACATTTTCTACCCCATCCTCTTACGGCGGCGTAGATAGACTGTACAGAAGTGTTTACGAGTAGGAAAAAAAGATGTTGAAAGATTTTTGAGGGAGCAGGACGCTTATACGCTTCTAAGCCTGTGAGAAAAAGGTTTTAAAACAGCCAAGACAACGGCTTCCTCGATTGATTCTATTTGGCAAGCAGATTTAACAGACATGCAAAGATATTCTGTGTATAACGATGGTTACCGCTACATTCTATTCATAATAAGACGTGTTCTCTATATCTGTGGCTAGTTCCTCTGAAAAATAAATCACCCTGAAACAGTTGCTAAGCACCAAAACGCTAATGTTTAAAAGAAAACAGGGTTCCTGGCTATTTTTGTACGATATGGGGAAGGAGTTTATAGGCCAGTGCTTTTCAGAATGTTGACAGAGTTTTAATATCAGCTATTACACAACCATTCTATACATAAGGCTTCTTTAGCTGAAAGAGTTCAGCGCACCATAAAGGAACGCATGCACCGTTTATTTTACCACATAAAAACACATACAGATTTCTAGACATTCTGAATCATTGGCATCATCCTACAACCGCTCACACCATCGCACGATTGGGGCAACACCTAACGAAGTTTTAGAAAGAGGTACGCTCCCGAGAAGAGATGGATCCCACCACCACCACCACCACACTCTGTGCGCTTCAAATCAATGATTATGTAAGGCTGTCGCGTTCGGGGAATAAATTCGCAAAGGGTTTTGAGCAAGGATGGACACGCGAGATTTTTAAAGTTAGGGCTGTGAGACCTAAAGGTGTGATAATGATGTATTACATTGAAGATTTGAATGGGGAAGAAATCTCAGGAGGCTTTTACCGCGAGGAATTGCAGAAAGTTGCGTTTAATTTAGAAAAAAATGTGTTTAAAATTGAGAAAATTTTAGGAAGCAAAGGTTCAGGAAGGAGAAAAATGTACCTGGTGAAATGGCTAGGGTACCCAGAAAGCTTCAACACCTATATAAAAGCTGATGCAATAATGAAGCTTAATAGTATGCAACATGGCTCCTAACCATTTCTACGTCACACCTCCCGTCCTCCTCGTCCCTGTCTGTACACCCTAACAACACGCTAGCCAACTTTGTAACAGAACTCCATGGGCCATTGAATTGGGTCGTGATTCGTATGAGGTGGGGATATGCGAAATTCAGCTGGACACCGTCTTTTTAAATATTGAACATAAAGAAACCGTTTTTACGATTCTTAGAGACATTGACGAGTGTGAAAAAGCTGGGGTAGCTATGGATGAAACTATGCGCATCGCTCGGACTAAATTACACGGTATTACAGTACAGAAGTAAGACTAGGGCCGGTCAATATGGTTCGGCCGAGGATGTTGTGAGAGGCTTAAACGTGAGTTTAAGAAACTCAAACCTTACGAATGATTTAGTATATGAAATCGTAAACAACCCTGCACATACACTAATCCTAAAATCAAAGACTAACAGACGTCTTAAAGAACATAGAAAGTTCAAAATTCTAACCAACGGCCGATATAGCGCAGCCTTCCAAAGACACATTTCACGAGACACAGTATAACTTGTCCAGATTAATGTATCAATTGAAGATGGAGAAATTGGCTGAAAGGTCCCCAGACATGTGCTATATTTACAGTAATATAGTGGAGCACCAGTTTGTTGGGGATACCCAGGCACGCCTGCTGCGCATTGCTCACATCCCCAACCAGAGGAAGGAGTTTGAGTATTACATATGACAGGCCCCATTATGTGAATGTCGCAACTAATTTAATAACCAATATCACAATATATATAAGAACGATTGAGGGCGAAAACTTCCCATTCGGTAACGGGAGCTTAACAGTGAAGCTACACTTTCGACGCACTGAGTTATAATGGATAGAAAGCCTTTCACCGTCTATCGAGGGATGCGCGATACCAGCGCGGTAGTGGACTTGGATCCATTTTTTTCATCCATACTACGTACGGTACGGCTGTTCCTTTGCTGAAGAGGGGTGCCAGATACCTTGGAAGGAAAGCGCTACAATCAGGCCTTAACACTGCAGAAGACATATTGGCCGGGGCTAACCTAAAGAAGCTCTAAAAAAACATTTAAAGCGTACACGGAACGAAATCATCAAAGATGCAAAGAGAAAAATGCGTGTGGCGGAGAGAAGGGGCTCCCCGGAAGAAGAAGGGGTCCGTGGTATTAAACGTAAAAGGCTATCAAAAAAGAATGCTGTAAGCGAATGAACCTATGGTTGACCACTTTTTTTGACTGATATAAGCTAAGGATATTGATCTCATGAATCATAGTTTGTTTACCACTTGTCCGAGAGAGGAGTCCTATTTCGCCATGGCACGCTTCATCCACCCATGTAGTTCACAATGCTGTAAAATCGAGCTGTCCTTTTTGAGCTCCCGCCAACCCAAGTTTCTATTGAGCACAGTGACTTTATTTACAATTAACCCTTTAACACACATTAGTTCACCGAGTGCACCTATAGAATTCGTGATACCAGCTCAGGTCCTTACTTTTTTGATCAAGCTGTGTGCACATGTACGCTAAGCTACGTATAGCCCATTCTGATGGAACGGCCTGCGATGACAAATATGCTGTATACCCTGAAACAAACTTTCTGCAACGCCATATTCAACCAGTGTGACGTATATTTAAATCAGACCAACATATCGGCAGGCACGGGGTACTATCATCTACGAGCCTATTTGGAAAATGTCCTCAACTTTTCCAAAGAAGCGAAGCTACCTTTTTAAGTGCGGAGTGATATTATCAAACTAAAGATGAAAATAGTATAAAGGACAAATTTTAAAAATTCTAAAAAGAAAATATACGAGTGTTTTGGACGGTTGCACACAGATTTCACTTTCCAGGAGAAGTTTGCTTGTGAACGGGTGGATATGAAAATAAAGCTCACCCGCACGAGTCCTGAGATCTGCTTAAATCTGGATGCGAATCAAGAAGAGGGTGCAAAGTCCGTTGTGGTTCACATTATGGACACATACCTCCGCGTACGGCGAGTGAAATTAAGTTACACCAACAACTAGAAATTGAGAAAAATTTACTAAACGCTACAGTGAAATATCCTATTAACGAGTGCAGATCAAACTATATACGGTTCCTGCAGGTTGGCATCGAAGCAGATAGAAAACATTGCCCTGGGAAATCTTCCTAAAAGGATATTAATCGGCATGCAGGACCACGCTTCGGTGAATGGAAAATAGAAAGAGTGCCTTTAAATTCGAGAATTTCGGACTTAAAAATATAACTATACGTTAATGGCACTGCTTTGGGTGGAACAATGGTACGGAACTATTCATCAGACGCTGTGTTACCTCTTTGTGCCAGAGCCTATAGTAATCTGACCCATATTGCAGTGATTGTGATGAGCTTGGTAATGGGGTAACGCAGGAAGAATTCATTGATCAATTTAACCTTTATCCGTTTGACATTACACCTGACTTATCTGCTAGCGTAAATACCCATTTAACACCACAGCAGAGCGGTACATCTCAGTGCGGCTGGAATTCGCCAAGCCTATAGACGCTCCTATTAGTGTACTAGTATATCTCGAATCGCAAGCCCTAATAGAAGTAGATAGATTTAGAAGCGTTATCACTGCTTTTAAAATGGATGCTAATACACTTCAGAAAGTATGAGCGAGTCACACGTTCCAAATTTATCGGCGTGTTTGCGAAGAATGAAACATTGAGTTTGCCAAGTACGCGAGAATGCGGTAGTCTTATTGTGAACACAGACATCATCGGTAATGAAGGGATTCACTGGATCGCTGTCTATTTTAAATTAGACAGCGCCTGTACTATTTTGATTCACATCGGTACTCAACCCTGGAGTGACCCTATTATTGTAAAATTTCTCGCTCAGTTACATATTCCCGAAGTTGTATTGGACCATTTCGTATGCAGGGATATTTTACTAATGTTTGCGGAATGTACTGTGTCTCATTTCTCATGCATATTCAAATGATAAAGAATTTATAAATTTTTTAAATTTATTTGACCCGTGTCACACCGAACGATGAAATGGTATGCAGACAGATAAAAACCGTTTTCCAATTGTACGTACTCTTGTATATTATAATGTTTTTGTTCGTATATTTGTAACGGTATATTTCGTTTTTGTACTGATTTCTTTCATTTAATAAATTTATGAAAATATATTGTGTCTTCTTATCCCAAAAAGATCGAAAAACACTTACATTATTTCGGTGTGACATTGTTGACTGATCAGTATACCCTCCCTATTCCGAGATTCTTCAAAAGATTGTATAACTCGTGTCAAATCCTCATCGGACCTTAAGGAATAATGCTTTTAAAACATATACAGAGTATACAGACAGACAGATCCCCATTATGTGAGAATCTTTGGTTCGAGGAGTGAACGCCATAAAAATTTCGATTTTAGCATAATGGGGCAAATAACTGGATTGACATTTTTGGCAGTATCTATTTGACGAGATACTACAACTCTCCATATATATATAAAATTCTAATTATAGACACTTATTTCTATGGTAGTCCCTTGCGTCGGGTTGTAAGGAGCGTCACTGCAAATATCTTCTACGGTTTGCGTGAAAATAATAATTCGCCACAATCAATCGCATTGAAAAGACTAATTGTGGTTATGCTGCAGTATCACTTTCTTCATACAAGTCTGGGGAGACGTACAGGTCCATGGTGGAGGATGTGTGACACTGCTGACTGATCAGATATCATCCATATTCCGAGGTTTTCAAAAGATTGTATAACACGTGTCAAATCCTCATCGGACCTTAAGGAATAATGCTTTTAAACATATACAGAGTATACAGACAGATCCCCCCATTATGTGAAGATATCTTTGATTCGATTACAATTCGATTTTAGCATGATGGGGAAATAACATTGATTGACATTTTTGACTAGTATCTATTTGACGAAATACTACAACTCTCCGTATATATAATATAAATCGAATTATGGACACTTACATTCTATGGTAGTCCCTTGCGTCGGATTGTAAGGAGCGTCACTGCAAATATCTTTCTACGGTTTGCGTCGAAATAATTCGCCACCAATCAATCGCATTGAAAAGACTAATTGCGGTTAATGCTGCAGTATCACTTTCTTCATACAATCTGGGGAGACGTACAGTCCATGGTTGAGGAATGATTTTCACTGATGCGAAAATAGCTACTGTTACTCCAAACTGAAATATCCCCTTTTATATGCACATTCGCCAAGCTCCGCCCAAAAGACCAGATGTTCGTCGTGATTGGCTGCCGATGTAGCTGGTGGAGCTATGACGTGTACCATTCCGCTATAACGGGTACGGACGAGTAATTGCATCTTTATATTTTCACTAATAGAATTAATGCTCTTATTCTCCTTTGAAAATTATTTGGTGATTCTTATAGAACGTTTGATATTGATTCCAATATGGTTTCAGAAGTTTTCTATCACCCATAGTTTTCGAGTAAAATAATATTTCCATTTACTCAATTTCCCGCATCATTAGTCCACTTGTAATCGAGAGGGTATAAAGAAATATATCATAATTATATTTTAAAAATAACATTCGGTTTCAACGTTAAACTGTAGGTCTAAGGTGGTCATTACACATATAAAATAAAGTGGTTGGCAGATAAATGGGCACCCTACGTGTCCTGTGTGGTTAAGACGCGGGCTGTTGATGGTTCGGAGTTAAACTGTAGGTCTAAGGTGGTCATTTCACATAATAAAAGAAAGTGGTTGGCAGATAAATGGGTACCCTACGTGTCCTAGTGGTTAAGACGCTGGGGCTGTTTGATGGTTCCACGTTAAACTGTAGGTCTAAGGTGGTCATTACACATAATATAAGAAAGTGGTTGGCAGATAAATGGGTGCCCTACGTGTCCTAAGTGTTAAGACGCGGGCTGTTGATGGTTCCACGTTAAACTGTAGGTCTAAGTGGTCATTACACATAATAAAAGAAAGTGGTTGGCAGATAAATGGGTACCCTATGTGTCTAGTGGTTAAGACGCGGGGCTGTTGATGGTTCCACGTTAAACTGTAGGTCTAGGTGGTCATTACACATAATAAAAGATGGTTGGCAGATAAATGGGTACCCTACGTGTCCCTAGTGGTTAAGACGCGGGCTGTTGATGGTTCCACGTTAAACTGTAGGTCTAAGGTGGTCATTACACATAATAAAAGAAAGTGGTTGGCAGATAAATGGGTGCCCTACGTGTCCTAGTGGTTAAGACGCTGGGCTGTTGATGGTTCCACGTTAAACTGTAGGTCTAAGGTGGAGTGGAAAGCTTGACCTTCGTCAGAATGAACAATTCGGGCGGAAGCTAACCAAAGGTTATCCAAAGGGTATATATATATATATATATATATATATATATATATATATATATATATATATATGGGATGAAATTCACAATAAAACACGTGAAATGA
>JAJOZX010000166.1:45000-90000 GCA_023014485.1 Bathynomus jamesi
CTTGGCAAAGCAGTTGAAGAGCTTCAACTCTTGAATCTGTCGCTTCGCCACCCACCAAAAGAATAAAAGTTTCAGTGACAGAACCAACACCTTCAACAAGCAAATCTATCACAGAATCTGTCTCTCAGTTTCTTGAGTCAAGCAGCAATGACGAGACCTACGCGATGTCAAAAGATGTAGAAAATGATCGAGAGCTATCACCAAGAAAAACGCCTGGCTGCATGTGACAATCCTAGTTGGTGGAAAAATACGCAGAATATCTATCCATACTTGAGTAAACTTGCAAGAAAACATTTAGCCTGTCCTCCAACAAACGTACCAAGCGAGAGATTATTAGCAGTGCTGGATTAATATATGATGAAAAGAGAAACAGACTGGCAGCAGAAAAGGCAGAAAATTAATGTTCCTTAAGCATAACCTTCCTATAATTAAGTTTGAACATTAAACGATGAAATCTTAGTTTACTTTATTTTAATTACTCATTTATAAATATGCCTAATAAAACTTTAAACTTAATATAAATAGTTATCAAGCTAATTAAAGATCTCTTTCTATAAGGGTGGAGGTTGGGGAAAGAGGTCGGGGGGTGCATTTGAGTTGGGTTCACGTCCCGCATCCTGGTAACACAATTATGGTTTCTAATTGTGGCTGAAACTCAACAAAATATAACGAATTTATTTGCAGACGAATTCACTAATTGATTTCTCTATTAGTTAGATGCTTGATATTATTTTATATGTTCAGAGAAAAGTACAGCAATTATTGTACAATTAATCAATTATACTACATTATAGCTACAGCTCTCTCTATATAATAACTTATTATATACGTTAAACACAACAAATCTCGAATATATCCTAAAAAATAACGAAAATGTAGACATCCGCATCCGCACCCGCATCCGCGGATGTTGAAATCAAACATCCTCATCCGCATCCGCATCCGCGGATGTGAAAAAAATGACATCCGCTACATCACTAATATATATATATATATATATATATATATATATATACATTTCAACTGCAAAGAACACGCAGTATAATTAACGTAAAGAACGACGCTTGTATAGGAGAACATTCCGCGCAAGATGAGGAGGGAGAACGAACAAATTAAAAAAATGAGGTAACCACCCGGGAATCGAACCAGAAGACTTCTGATCGAGTGAGGACCATGGTGTAGTGGTTATCATATCTGACCGGCAATGTTACTCGACTTAAGACTTTATAATTATTTCCTTTTAAACAAAAGTTTTGTTATAAAACTGTTGTTTGGGAACAAGATTGTTATCAGAAAAGGACGCCATTTGTCCTTTTCTGATAACAATCTTGTTCCAAACAACAGTTTTATAACAAAACTTTTGTTTAAAAGGAAATAATTATAAAGTCTTAAGTCGAGTAACATTTTATAAATTCATTTCTTCACTTAAATGTTAACGTTCCGTGTAGCGGAAAAGTATAAATTTAAAAATAAATATTACCATAAATTTTGTCAATGCATGACTCAATGGGTCAATATCTGTATATCAATAAAAATATTACTTTAAGAAAATATGCAATAAAAAAGCATGCAGTATAAATTGTAATAAATTATAAATAAAATTTTACTTCTTTCCCTAACCTTGTAGACAGTATATTGGAATTGATGTTCTTGTCCTTTTTTTCAAACTTCATGGAGTTGGCAACCCTAGTGGTATCTAAATAGTATAATTGATACATAGTATACTCGACCAATAATTAGACGACTCAAATATATCATCACACAATGTTGTGACAATGTAAGCACATTCATGACTTTCCTTCGTTCAGGACTAACCTGATTCCTCATCTATCTGTACCTCACTCATCTTACCAGTGTGGGAGCACGAACCTTTACATCTACAGAGATACATGTAGGGCTGCCCCTGCACGTAGCACTTACAAGGAGCCTTACAGTCTGTCTTACACTGGCAAATGACAAGTTCTGATATGTCCCGTGAAATGGTGGGAGTTGTGGTGTAGACTGGAGTTGGCGCAGAGTCGGGGGATTCTTGCTGCCATCCCAATTCCGTTGAGAGACTGGAGTTGGCGCAGAGTCGGGGGATTCTTGCTGCCATCCCAATTCCGTTGGAGAGACTGGAGCTGGAGCTTTGATGAGCGTATTACCCCACACGTGTCCACTCTGCAGTCACAAGAGAAATAGCTGATTAGTTGAAATAAACACTTCTAGAAACACAACTGCATGCAGTAATCTCAAGCATGAGTGATGTCCCCATCCATGCAATGCTGTCTTACCTGATAGGCTACTCTGAGGAGGTGCTGATGCAGAGCGTCGTTGCTTGGAGGCATGTGCTCGAAGTCGCGTCCTTTGTGGAGGAAGGGGGAGAGTCTAGCAGTATCCACGGTTGTGATGCCATCCTCAGAGACACCATAGAGCTGCATGACGAATCTCTCGAGCGTGGGTGTGTGAGTCTTGATCATCTCCAGGGTGGGGTTAGGGCAGGAGAGCAGCTCGAGAGGTAAGGTGAGTTCAGGGAAGGACTGCCACACTGACCAGGCCGTCTTCTTGCCTTTGTCATAGAACGCTGAGGTGGTGTCGCATCCCGTTAACGCATGAAACGCCGGCAGTGCCATTGCCTTGAATGGTCCAAGTCCGCGGGCGATGACATGCGCTGGAATGTACCTGGCAAGGAATGTGGAGATGAGTTAGACAATGGCCTCATGATCTAAAAGCTATCAATACACTGCAGACACCTGGCTTAAAGACACCTCAATAGAATGACTGTACCCAGAGGCGTACCAATACTTTTTGCCGCTCGGGGGAAAATGCCAACGCCCCCCCACCCCCCACAATTTTCAATTTTAAAAACAATTCCTTTACAAAAATACACTTCTAAACAAAACTTTTATTGGAAGAAAAACTTAAATAAAGCAACTTCAATTTTAACAATACTACATAATGTACCGTACATAATACACTACATAATTTTAACAATAACTATATAATGTATAATGCCTAGTTAAATTTTCGGACTTTCATAACAGAAAATTCATGAATGATTTTTTCTATGTCCATTGTCTCTGCAACTTCGCGTTCAATTGAAATAATCGCCAAATTGCTCAGTCTAGATTGACTTATAGTTGACCTGAGGTAAGTTTTTATAAGTTTCAGTTTCGAGAAACTTCGTTCGCAATTTGCCACGGACATGCATGTAGTTAGACAGATCCGGAGGGCAATTGTTATATGAGGCAAAGATTCCACTAGATCCCATTTAACGATCCACTGAAGTAGTTTTAACATATCCCAGTTCTTTGGATCATCGTCGACGCTTATGCTTTCGAAACTGAGCAAATGTCTGCGCAAACGCTTTATTTCTTCCAGTAGACTTCCTGGATTAATGTCATTGTAGATGGAAGAAAAATTATTGACCTTGGTATTAATTTCTTCATCTTTGGACTGATTCAAAAGGTACGAAGGAGACAGAAATTCAAAGCGATCATTCATGTTTTTAAGACAAACTGTGCGTTTTTCAATTTCTGCTAATAAACGATCCATGATTTCAAAAAATTCTCTGCGTACATCCTCTTGCACGGTCAATCCAGCATCACGAGCTTGCTCTCCAGGCATTCTTCTCCGTCTCCTGACTCTGCGGTCTATACTGATATCCATTTCATTACAGAACTCTTCGGCGGCATCTGCAGCGTTTGATACTACTGCCTCTCGTTCATTAGTTAAAAACACGGATAAAGAGTTCATTTTTAATGCACACTGGTCCAAAGCAAGTCCCTTTCTTTGAAAATATAGCTGAGCATCATTGATTTCTTTCAGCACTGGATCCCAGAAAAATAAGTACACAATGAATATGTATGACATGATGGAGGTCAACAGAGCTTCAGCATCGCCCTTTGTGTCCAGATTTTCGGAGACCCCTTCACTCAGTTCTTCCAAGGCACTAACAACGTTGAGTCAAGTTCTTCTTAAGACTAGAAACAGCATCATACTTAGCACTCCACCGCGTATCAGAGACTCGCTTGACAGTGATTTTGGAATGTTTTGTTAAGACATCCCAACGATGAGTAGAGGAAGAAAAGTAGACGAAAATTCGTTCAATTGTTCCAAAGAAAGTTACAGCATTAGGACTCAGTCCCGCGGTATGAACTCCAGCCAAGTTCAGCGAGTGGTTATTGCAAGGAATGAAAACAGCGTGTTTGCTAACATCAAGAATTCTGCGTTGAACTCCAAGATGAATATCTGCCATCGTAGCAGCATTGTCATACCCTTGACCATAACAATTCTGGACATCCAGCCCATCCTCACGGAGCTTAGTGACAATGAGATCAGTAACTGCCTCAGCAGTCTTCCCCTCTAATTTAATAAAATCAACGAAGGATTCCTTCACCTCTACATTACCATCTTTAATCGACACATAGCGAATTACCTGAGACATCTGATCAATATGCGATATATCTAGTGTACTATCGAAAATTATTGCAAAGTACTTTGCACTAGACACATTATCAATTATACATTTTCGAACATTACAGCCGATTAGTGTGATGAACTCATTTTGAATGTTAGGTGACAAATACGTAGTGGATACTTGTCAGTCATTCGTATTTTTGTAAGATGTTCCCTAATTACTGGGTCATATTTGCCCATTAGTTTTATTAACTCCAAAAAGTTTTCAGAATTGCCAGCTAGCCCAGCTTCTTCATTTAAGTTCTCTCGGTGCCCTCGGAATGCAAGATCTTGTTTTGCCAAGAACATGATGCAGTCATAAATTCGTCTCAGTATTTCTTTCCACTTAGCAGTAGCATGTTTTATTTGCAACTGATGTGCATTATCTATTGTAGCATTCAATTGAAGGCGCATAGACAACTCCTTCCATTGTTCAAAGCATCGGGTATGATATGGACTGTTTTCATGTTCAGGTACTCTTGGGTTCAGTTTCCTCCAGGCAAAAAATCCTTCTTCTTTTCCAAATGCACTGGAGATGTTGTTGAAGAGACGACAGCAAAAGCAATGCAAGCTACATTTTGAAGGTGAGAAGATTAGCCATGACCTTTCAATTTTTTCGCCATTTTCCAAAGTTTTGAAATACCAAACTTTTGACATTGACCTATTGTTTGAATCAGCTGGAAAGGGTCCATTCATGTTTTTCAAATGTGATGGTCCACGTTTAATGAATTCGATTCTCAAATTGTCCGTCATTGGAACGGGCCAGTTGCCAGAATCGTTAAACAGACTCTGTGGGTGATGGGTGGGTGGGTGACTTTGTGATGTAGATGAGGGTTGATCCTGATTATTTGGGGGTTCACTTGAAGTTGCCGCTTGAACATCTATCTCTAAAGATATATCACATTGCGGTTGATCTTGCTTCCCAGAAGGCACTGAAGGTGTGTCTGAGAATCCCATTAACTGATGAAATCGCTTAGCAGCACGCTTGCCTTCCTCCTCTTTTTTTTCGCGAAGATTCTTGTATGCAGCACCACTCAGTCTCTGTCGTTTGCTCATGTTTGCTAATTCAGTAGGGTATCTGCAAAATAAAACAACCATTAATTATTAACATCATCAAAGCTCAAAGAATGCAAAGCCTAACCTAAATAATATAGGGAAAGTCTGAAAAATAGGGCTGGCAACCTTTCCGATGTGAAAATTTAACGCAACTATTTGTGGAAATAGTGGCATTGAGGTGGCATATATAGCATTTAATGATGATTTTTCATCAAATCCATGGATATTTTGTACACAAATAACGCGCGACAATGATGAGATATAATTTTTTGGAGGGTTGCATTTTAAAACAAAAACCCAAAATTTTGCATACTGCGCCCGCTTGACAGTAATTTGCCGCCCCTCGGGAAGTGCCACTCGGGGCGGTCGCCCCTCTCGCCCCTCCCTTGATACGCCACTGACTGTACCTGAAGTGACGCCGCGATCCGAAGGCAATCCAGAGTTCATCAATCCTCTGAAAGAGGGCCACAAAAGTGGAGACGCCCAGCACTACAACATCGCTGTCGCTGGTGCGGACGATCACGCGACGATGACCGGCGTAGGTAGCTGCAGCCACATGCAGAAACATCCGAGTGTCGGCTTCCTCGTGTGTGCAGGGGGCAACTGCACCAACATCAGCGTCAGCCGGTGAACTCGCACAATCACTGAGAATGGTGGTGAAGAGCTGCTTGCCCTGAAATGAAGAAGTCAATGTAATTGAGGATATGCTGAGGAAGTTAATGTAATTGACTTCCTCAGCATATGCTAGAGACAGGAATATTTTAAGAAATATTTATTTCTATGTCAGTAGCTCGTAACAATCTCTCAGCTAACCTGTGGAAGCATCATGAGCTTCAAGCTGTTGGCCAGCTCCACGAACAACTGCTTGTTCAGGTCGACACGTAGGAAGGCAGCCCAATTGCCAGGAACTTTGGTCGAGAGAGTAACCCGCCTCCGCGCTCCGCTGCCTCATTGCTCCCAAGTCCTGACTTCAGGCTCGTCTTGGAGTAGACATCCCAGACAATGTCAACCCTGTCGTTTCTTTCAAACCAGGAGAGGATGTATGGCAGAAACACGTCTGTGAAATAGTCTCCGATGGTCACGGCACTTCCAGGACGAAGCATTTGAACGAGCACAGCACCATCCAGCACAGCTGCGGTCGTCACCGATCTGCGATTGTCGAGATCTGCCAATGCAGTCCAGGATCTCGCTCTTGGTTCCATGATGCATGTGTCTCTTCCGAGTAAGAGAGATGGGATGGGCAGAGATCTCATGGGAGAACACCGACTCGTTGAAGTTGCGACCAGAATGCGCTGCAAGTAAAATCTGGGTCACCTTGGCTTGTTGGTCCTTGACGACAGCCACCTCCGATTTCCGGCGTGGTTGAGAGAGCGAAGCCTTGAATAATTTCAGCTTGGTGTGGGGTATCGGAGCAGTGAATGCCTCCTCCTGGGAGCTGACTCGCTTGTCGACAAACGCTTTGTATCTCTGCAATCCGATGTCCTTCACCTTCCTCACATTGTCTACCACGTCTGGAGGCATGATGATTGACGCGTCCAGGTCGAGCAGCTTGCCACTGTCCTCCATGAAGGGGTTTGCCAGCTTTTCAAAGGCATCCACCAGCGCCAGCACATCAGACTGGGAAAAAGAAACATATATAGGGATTGCCGAATCATACATATTCATACCACTGAAAATGATGACGGTATCTCTCAATTTACAGTTTATTAGAAAGTTACCTTGTAGTCGGCTTGGAACTTGGGGTACTGTTCATGGTCCCTCCGTGACTCCTTCGTGCCCTCAAATTCCCTGATTAGGCGAGCCATCTCAGGGCGAACGACCTGCTCGCGGCGAACTGTGCGTGGGTCATCCAATTTCTCGATGACGCCAGCCATATTCTTGAGCCAATCGATGAGTTGCTCGTGCATCTGGTCATGCGGGATCCTCGAGAATGCTCGCCTGGACTTCTGTCCCATGAAGTGACCACGCTGGAATTCCACATACAGCCGGGATGGCGTTCTTCCAGTGTTGCCATGTCACGGAGATGGATGGGCAGGTTCCGATCATAGTGGGTATGATCCAGCGCAAAGACCCACGGCATCAGAGAATCAAGAGTCTCCATGTAGAGCGAGAAGTCAGCTGTGCGATACAACTTGACAAACTGAAAAACACATGAATAGACCCATATGAAACACTCGGATTTTGTGGAGGAATGTATTATAGTCTTCAGCTAACAATGAGAATGAGATAAAACATGAATGAGCCTTGCATGCGTTGCTTAAGGGTAGTACGTTAGCGAGTGAGACAAAAACATGACATGAAGAACCTGTCTTATCTGAAGAATGAGAAGATCCAGCTCCATGGACTTGAACCAGTAATCTGTTTGGGGCTGCGAGGCACACAGCTGCTCGAGCCATTCGTCAAAAGGCAGAGCGATGAGGTCATTCGACTCGGCATCAGCAGAGACATCATCATAATCATCAGTATTCGTCGCCTTCTCCACATACGTATCATAAGCCTTCTTCATAAGCACGTAGAGAGCAGCTACCGACACTTGATGCATGTACCGAGTTCTGCAGATGTGATGGACGCCAATGAAGGACTGAGCTTTGCTGCTGGTCGAGATACCACTGTTGGTGATTGCTGTAGTCCACCCACTACCGTCCAACCAGTCAACAAACACACTCCACAGCATCTTCTCAGTATGCATCGCCCCCAACAACACCAGATAGGAGTCCTCGCCATGCTCTGTCTGGGGTACTTCCACTGAAGTTTCTTGGCCAACGTGAAGAGGGGTTGATCGGCTACCATGACTGGTGTCTGACCAGGATTGATGTAGCTGATCGCCTGGAGGATTACTTTCATCCCATGCCAAACCATGGTAGGGCTGTTGGGAGACTCGGTGAACAGAGGCAGCATGTATGACTTGGCTGGGGGAATAGCAGGATGCTCTGTGATGCTGGCATAGTACGCTGCCCATGAGATCCATTCACCGGTTTCGAGGGTCTGTTTGGATAGAAGGCTTCTGACTCGCTCAAACCACCCGTAGCCTTCTTCAATGATGCTGGTGAGAGAGCGCGAAGCCGGAAGAGGATGACTGTTGGTGTTCAGGGCAGGAACGTGCAGCACCTCATCGTTTGGTAGCGAGACATCCAGATCCATGGTCGTGTAGATAGTTCGCAAGGACCTCACAGCCTTCTTCCCCATCTCAGCTGGATTGAGGATGTCGGTGAGATTCTTGACTTGTTGGCTGTCTGAAGAGAAGTGCTGCTGAATGTTGATGCATGTTCCATGGAGGGCTGATTTTGCCGTCGTAGAGGAAGGGTTGTGGTCGATGTTGTCAAAATCGCCTGTGGTGAACATGCCCTTGACCGTCTGAGGTGGCACTACCACACCGACCTGCTCCCAGTGACCGATGACTGAATTCGCGATGTCTGTGCTCAAAACTCTCAAATGGTTGTACGAGACGCACAGTCCTCGTTGATGCATAGCATCGATTAGAGATTCACGGCCAGTTTGAAGATGTAGTTTTATAGACAGATACAGCGATGCTGGTGTTTCCCTCTCCTTGATGTGACGAGGAACACTCCCAGGTTTCTTGGATCTGCGTCCAACAGAGTTGAAGATGATCTGCTGCCCAATGGATGTTGCAACCTTGGACTTCTCAGAATCAGGAGCCGGCTCATCGATACCTTGTCCATCAAGAAGCATGTGCAAGAATGATCTCAACGTGGGCGGGATGGATTCAGCTTCACATGAAGTTGAGAAGGAGCCTGTGAAAGCCTGCTTCATGTGGAGATAATCTCGCCGGAGGATCTTGGCTGCTTTGTGGAGGATGGAGACTTCAGTTGATGTATTGTTTTTCATATCAACTACAGCTTTGCTTAGGTCGTCGTCGAAAACAAGAGACCAGCAGCGATTCATTGGTATCGCCTTGATGTCAGGAATCATGCGCTCAATATCCTCTCGAAGGTGTGTTGTATTGCATTTGATGTAGGGAAAACCGAGAGCGGTGAGGCGCTTGTCATAGAGGGCCGTTAAGTCAGCCATTGCCAGTGACGTCCCTGAAACACGATTATCTTCAATAAAGTCGAGTAACTCGTTGAGAACATGTGCTCGGATCACCTGAGTCGCATGACTCTCAGTCGTGTCACATCCGACTGTCGCCGCTTTCCTGTAGAGCCGAGTCAGGCACGCACGATGATAGACGGCATTAATAGCTACCATGTCACCGGCAGAAAGTTTAGCCAACACACGTTTATCACCTAATACTGGAGCGCAATCATTGACTTTCTTATCCAAGCCAAGAGTGGAGGTCTTCCTCAGCTCCTTCTTTTTGCCCACTTCGTCACAGAAGAGGCATGGAGTGTCGACTGGTTCGCTCGAAGATGTAGAGGGTGAGGGTGAGGCCTGTGTGATGGATCTGACACCACTGTTCATGCGGCGAGTTTTCACCGGGCTAACTGACTCTTGCCCTTGATGCTTTTCCTCGCTCTCTGCATTTTTTGATTGTCGACAGCATTCCTGCAACTTTTGTGCCACACTACTTGATTAGACATCATCAGCTGCACTACATTCTGAGCACCGCCACCAGCACCGCCACCAATGTCATCTACGACTACAAAGTCAGGCAACTCCCCTAATTCCTTGAGCTCCTAGATGTTGTCCGTAACTTCTTTATAAGAGGCTGAAAGTCTTTCAGGTTTGTTTCTCAATTTCACAGATGAGGAAGGATTCTCAGTCGGTTCATAGCTTTTGTCTGACTGACATATGAAGCATAAGCTCCAGTCGCGAGTGTCAATGATGGTAGGCGTGCTTTTAGAGTCACTCATTTCGGATTAATCATTGTGAATCTGAAACATGAAATTGAATTTCTAAAGGTCACAGAACTTAGAAACGTGTGTGATGACTCATTTTCAGCTAAATTCAGCATGAGAAAGCCATTTCTGAGGTTATTTTGGGGTTTCAGGTTATTTTGGGGTGTCTCACTCCGTCAGTTCGGAAACTGCAGAAAATCCCCAATTTCAACATGGCGGCCAGCGGCCATATTTGATTTTGGGGGTCAAAATGACCTCCAAACCCCATAATAACCTCAGAAATGGATTTCTCGTGCTGAATTTAGCTGAAAATGAGTCATCACACACGTTTCTAAGTTAAATGGTTGAAAAGTTATAAATACGGTCATTAGCATAATTCATACTGATTACTGGCCCTAAGGAACTTCCATACCAAAGGGGACCTTTGCATCATGATTTGAAGTGGACACCCTATTTTGTGCGCTTAACATGTCTACTAATTGATCTTTAGCTGGACGAGCAAAAACATGCGCAAATATTTCGTCATAATGAGACTGTGAAGAAGAATCGAGAAATTTTGAAGATTAATTGACACTATGTTTTCTGGCGATTCACGAGCTCCCATTTAGAGGTCATTCTGAAGGAGAAAATTCTCTTAATAAGGGAAATTATGTGGGAGCACTAAATTTGCTATCTCTGTACGATCCAACTTTGAATTTGTATTGAGAAACTTCCTCTACATTTCGTGGCACTTCGAACAGGATTCAAAATGATTTGATACAACCTGTTAGCCAAGTAGTTTCGTCAAATATTCGAACTAAAATAAAAAATTCAACTTTTGTTGCACTGATACTGGATGAAACAGCTGATGTCACGAATTTGTCACAACTTTCTACCACATTACGTTACGTTCAAAGAGAAACAGGACAGGTAAAAGAAAGGTTCACTTCATTCATTGATGTTAGCGCTGATCGGTCAGCTTCTGATTTACTTAACCACGTTGTTCAAGTTGTCAGTGATTATGAGTTACATAATAAATTAGTAACTCAGACCTATGGTGGAGCTGCAGTTATGGCCGGCCATGTGGGTGGATTGAAAACCAAAGTTGAAGCCCTATTTCCTAAGCTTTATTTGTTCATTGCTTCGGCCACAAACTGAATTTGGTTTTGTCCCAATCAGTTTCTAACATACTTCAGTGCCGGCGATTCTTTCAATGACTGTCAGCAGTAGGCTCATTTTTCAATAATTTCTCAAGACGCTCTCATGGATTACGGGAATTTTGCAACAAGAAAATGCCCGAAACTGCTCTTACGCCATGGAATTTCTCATCTCGACTTGTTCACACAATGAAGGAGAATGGAGTTTTCTTTAAGCAGTTCTTTCAAAATGTGGTAGATTCTGGGGACTGGGATAATGAGACAGTCGCGGCAGCTGGAGGTTTCAGTCAGTTTCTGAGCTCCTTCGAAACATGCTTTTTATTGTCAGTATTTTATAAAATATTTGCCCATACTGATGTCCTTTTCAACATACTTCAAACAAAACACTTGGATGTGGTATATTAGTATGTCAAAAAAATCGAGGACGCGCCAAGGCACAAATTGAAAAACGCAGAGATAAATTTGGAACGACGTGAGAAGAATGTGAAGTTAATTTTGAAAACAAAATTGAGTCTACCTCTGCCTAAAACGACTCTGCCAGGAAGAGGATCCCAAAGAGACCAGTAGAAAACTGCACAATGAGATTTTTAACATCATACTAATGCAGCTGAATGAAAGATTTAACACTTTGTCTAATTTTGAATTCATATCGTTAATTGATCCAAGTAAATACGATGCTCATAGAGTCACCTTTCCAAGTTCGGCATTCGAAATGTTAAAAAAGAATTATTCATATTCAGATCTGTTTGACTTTGTTCGCCTGCGCAATGAACTAGTTGTTCTGTACTCGAGTAAAGAACTGTTTGGAGAGAGCCCACACGAATTGTTAAGCATGTTTAAGAAGAAATCTCTTGATAGAGCCTTACCAGAATTATACAAGTTGGGTAATCTTGTGTTAACCATTCCCAGCACTACTGCATCTGCTGAAAGATCATTTTCAGCGTTGAAAAAAATCGAGTCGTACCGAAGATCAACAATGACACAAGAGCGAATGTCCGGTCTAGCAACATTGTCAATTGAGAAGAGTGTTCTTCATGACTTTAGAAATAAGTTTACATTTTATGACGATGTCATCCTCAAATTTACAAATCAAGAAAGAAGAATGGAGTTCACGTTTAAATAAATAGGCCCAAGCGTCTAGACCTAGACCTACTGTATTAAGGTGAGAAATTATATCCTCTAACTTGTTTTATTTCCTATCACGTATAAGGCTTATATATTACATATTAATGTAGGCCCTACTACAGTACCGTATTTTTCAGAATAGTCTACAGTACATGCCCACTAGCCAGTTATGAAGTTTATCATCAGCTACTATAATTATATAATATGTACATATAGTGCGTGTGCTCGCAGCCTCGCACGCAATACCGCTTACCCTGTAGACGTACCTACCGCACGCCACTGATATATATATATATATATATATATATATATATATATATATAATATATATGTTGTGGTAAATGTGAAATTGGTAATTATGCATAATTACCGGTAAATATACATAATTGAAAATATCATGACTTAACCTAACCAATTGTCAAGGGCGTACAGTTGACCTAACTGGGCATTCAATTGACCTAACCTTGAATGCCCTGTTAGGTCAATTGAATTGAATGCCTTGAATGCCCGGTTAGGTCAACTGTACGTCCTTGACAATTGGTTAGGTTAAATCATGATATTTTCAATTATGCATATTTACCGGTAATTATGCATAATTACCAATTTATCACACTTACCCCAACACACACACACACACACATATATATATATATATATATATATATATATATATATATATATATATATATATATATATATATATATATATATATATATAAAAGGCCATATAGAGGCCCTGATAAAGGGCCATACAGAGAGGGAAGAGGAAAAGGCGGTAGAAGCAATAAAGGAAAATCCAAAATATTTCTACAGCTATGCGAAAAGGAAACCAAAAACGCGCTACTATCGGGCCCTTGAGGAAAGGAAATAATGAACTAACAGACGATCTAAAAGAAATATCTGAAACATTGAGAGCCCAGTATGAATCGGTCTTCAGTACCCCAAAAAAGTGACAAAGCGATACCTGACACAGATGCATTCTTCAAAGAGAAATTGCAAGGAGAATGTATAACAGACTTTGATTTTACCCAAGAAGATGTAGCGAGAGCTATAGGACAAATGAAATCACATTCAACTGCAGGTCCTGACAAATGGAACGCACTATTAATTAAAAACTGTAAAAATGAAATAGCTACACCCTTGTACTGGATATGAAGGAGAAGAGCCCTAGACAATGGGGAAATACCGAGCATCTTGAAAAGAGCAAACATTGTTCCTATATTTGAAAGAATAGTCAGAGAGAAAATCTGTGACTTCTTGGAGACATTGGAAAGATTCAACGAAAATCAGCACGGATTCCGATCAGGAAGATCATGCCTATCACAACTTATAGAGCATTATAACAATATCCTAGATGCACTTGAAGGCAATGAAAACTTTGATGTTATATACATGGATTTTGCTAAAGCTTTCGACAAATGCGATCGTGGTATAATAGCACATAAAATGAAACGTATGGGAATATCAGGCAAAGTGGGAAAATGGATCTACAACTTCCTCAGAAAACGACTACAGGTGGTCAAAATTCAAAGTGTATCATCATCAGAATCAGAAGTACGCAGCCCATTACCACAAGATACAGTACTGGCCCCACTCATGTTCATTATCATGCTAACAGACATAGACAGTGGAGTAACAGCAACAGTATAGTAACATCATTTGCGGACGATACAAAGACCAGCAGAAAAATCAGCGATGCAAATGAAGTGGAGGCCTTGCAGAGGGACACGAATAAAATATACAAACGGTCAGAAGAAAAAAATATGACATTTAACACCGAGAAATTTCAGCTCTTGAGATATGGTAGAAATGAGGAACTTAAACAGACTGCACATTATGCTCCAGATAGACAAGAAATTCAGAGAAGCACGAAAGCGGTCAACTTGGTGGTAATAATGACCGATGATGCCAAATTCGAGACACAAAATCAGATAGCAATAAACAAAGCAAACAGAGTCGCGGGACAGGTACTAAGAACGTTCAAAAGGAGGGACAAGACAGTAATGAGTCCCATGCTGAGAACACTGATCATACCAAAACTTGAAAACTGCTCAGTTTTGACGTCCCCATATAAAAAGAAAGAAATTAATAAACTAGAAGAAACGCAGCGACATTTCACAGACAAGATTGATGGCTGCAAAGAACTCAACTACTGGGAAAGACTACGTAAACTAAACCTGTACTCCCTGGAAAGAAAGAAAAAGATAGAGGTATACTATAATCTACATATGGAAAATGATCGAAAACTGGTACCAAACCTCAAACTAAACCCAATTACCACCCAAACAACGCTGGAAAATAGAAGAGGCAGAATGTGTAATGTTCCCAAATTAAAGGCCCGACAAAGGACTTCCTCAACTCTGAAGGAAAATAGTTTGGTCGTCAGGGGTCAAGAATTTTCAACCAGCTTCCAAAGGACCTCAGAAACGTTACAGGGGTCAAAGTTGAAGTCTTCAAGAGAAGACTAGATACCTGGCTCAGGACGGTACCAGATGAGCTGGGTGTACCTGGCTATGTACGGTGAAGAGCGCAAAAAAGCAACTCGCTCCTCTACTAAGCCAGGACTAGAGGTGGGGCCACCAGCTTGACCTTCGTGTGAAGAAAGACCGACGCACGGAACCCTAACAAGGTTAACAAGGTATATATATATATATACAGGGCGTCCCAAAAAAATGTATACACACTTTAAATAATTATAAAGGCAGTGTTTATTAAAATACATTTCATTTTCAAAATGTAATAGAATCTACAGACATTATTTAATTGTTTTGTCAACGCCTGTTTTCAAACTGACGTCCGTTCTGGTCCAGGCACTGCTGATAACGCGAAGCAATGGAATCGCAAACATCACGAAACATTTCGTTTGGTATTTGTGTGCATTCTCGTTCAATGGCTGCTCTCAATTCAGCGACTGTTGTAGGTTTTATAGCGTAGACTTTGTCTTTTAAGTATCCCATAAAAAAAGTCTAGTGGTGTGAGGTCTGGTGAACGCGGAGGGTATTCTACGAAACCCCTTCGTCCAATCCACATCCACATCGTGCCAAGTACCACTCGCAATACTCCACTCTTCGGTCCGGATCATCATCTTCATTAATAGCATGGACTAATCTTGGAATGTAACTTTCCATTGACAGCGCTTCAAAATGCGTTGGACAGACGATTCTGAAATTCCTACCTCACGACTCGCTTGCCGCACAGATTTTCTTGGACTTTGGTGATACGTTTCCAGTACTCTTCCTTGCTTTGTGGGGCTTGTCGATGTCCGTGGTCTTCCGGAACGCTTCTTGTGGACATTCTGAACAGTTCCATCGGCTTCAAACTTATCTCTAATTCGAGTGATGGTAAGTCGCGTTGGTGGATCTGTTTGAAACTCCCTCCTAAACTGTCTTTGCACTTCAACTGCGTTTTCACACTTCCAGTAGCATTTTAGAATGAATTTCCTTTGTTCAAAGCTTAGTCTGACTGCCATTATTAATTCTAATGGGTTTAACTTGAAAGAAACATCAATTGAGCTATCAGCTGTTAAAGTGTGTATACATTTTTTTGGGACGCCCTATATATATATATATATTATATATATATATATATATATATATATATATATATATATATATATATATATATATATATATATATACGAGATTCAAAAGCTTCCCCTAAAAAATTATTTTCTTTAACTGCATTTTTGTAATTGTTTTTAATTTAAGAGTTCATTAAACTACTGTTACTTTTTAATTATTTACTTATAGTGTAACATAAGGATTTGTTGCAGTGTTTACATGTCTGCCGACTTCATTCGTGAATTAACCCTTTGACCGAGGCGTAACTAAATATAGTCTGACCAAAATATGACTTACTTCTTACGTCATTCCATCGTCGAATGAGTTAAAGCGAGAATATTGTCACAATTTGTGCATTATGTTCTCGTATGACGTATCAAATTTTTGTGAATATTTGTTATAGCACTGTGCTTATTTATTTTATTGGGAGTGTTTATAACCTCCTTCGCAACATCTACGGTCATATGACGGAGGGGACCTACAGCTTTACGTGGGACTCGAACCACGGGTCGCTACATAATCTGGGCGCGGAGGACGGTCTCCCATCCAACTACTACCCAGACCCAATGTCGCTTAACTTCGCTGCTCTCCGGGAAGCGGTGTTACCACATTGGCCACGACGTAGCTCAGCACTGCTCTTAGTGACTTTTAGTCCGCCTTATTACTCGGTCGTTTTTTTAACCAAAGGCAGAATATACTAGGCCCTAAGGTAGAGTATAGGTGTGTCCCGGGTATCCGGGGTAACCCAACTTTGGTAACCGACGGGGGGTACGTCGAAGCCACGTCGCAAACCGCGTCCACTTAGATCAGCGAGGTTAAGCGACATTTGGTCTGTTCAGTAGTTGGATGGTGGATGACCGACCTCCGCGTTCAAGTGACGTAGCGACACGTCCTTCGGAAAGAGATTAAACTACCTCACACATTATTATCATCGGTAATCAGTGGTACCATATTTTTTCTTGCGTGAGCATGCGAGTGCGTGATTGCATGAATGGATAATATAGGAATAAAGCATAACATTAAATAAAATTTTAAAATACACGAAACTTCGCAGGAATAAAACAAGCGTTCACTTTATTCCTTCCAACGTACCTCTCTCTCTCTCTCTCTCTCTCTCTCTCTCTCTCTCTCTCTCTCATATATATATATATGTGTGTGTGTGTGTGTGTGGTGTGTGTGTGTGTGAATTTAGTCTTTCGCTGCAAAGCATACTGCACTTAAAATTAAAAATTTTAGCATACATGACTTTCATATTTGTCGTAAGTATTCTTTGAAACATGGCACACGCATGAGCAAACACAGGTAGAAAATTTTTCTAAATAATATTTTATATATTAAATACTTGAAAAATAACTTTAGGCAACACTTGGAATAAAGTAGTGAATAATAAAACACGATAAATATATATATTTTAAAAATACTGTGTATTTCAAATAGAGTATATAGTGAAAAATATACAATAATTCATATATAACTAGTGTGTAAGGATGAGTTTGCGTTTTGTTTCAAATATTTAAATTTTCTTAATGCTTTAAAATAGCTACAGCCCTTAAAATAACCATAAATATTAACTCTAAAAGCTATTGTTATTTTAACTCGAATTGGTAACAAATAATTTTCAGCTATTCCGCACACAGCTTCGAAAAAAAAAAAAATTCGCCTAAAAATTTCTTCTTAAAAAGCGTAGGAAGATGTTAGTCAGCAAAAAGGAGTGGGTTTTGTTTTCAAAATTATCATATCAACTTTTGTTAAAATTGAGTTAAATGTTTGGTATTATCGCAAAATAAATTTTATTTGGCTTAAATACATAAAAAGGCAAAATAACTCGGAATTAATCAGTTTCGAATTTCGCACACAAAGTCAAGCTCATTTCTAATTAAATATGAAATTTGCGTAATTTAAACCAAATATATTTTGAGGTAATATCTAAAATCTAAACAAATTTCTGTGTTTAAATTAAATTAGTTATTTGAGTGTAGGCGTGGAATTTATTACAGGAGTTTGCGTTTTCGGGGTGGAGTGTATGTACAGTATATATTTACTTTCATATATATATATATATATACACACTGTGACGATCTTTAGGTTACAACATCCGCTGCTCGACTGAAACAGACACAGATTAAACCTAGACAGCTAAACTGTACATCAAGTTAAAATGTAAGACAGTGGAGAAAGTCTTTATCTGTTATTAGCATATAATCAACGATGGAATATTTTAGTTTGTGAAATAAATTAAATATAAATGTTTGTGTTAATATTTTTAACACAGATAACAGCTTTGTCTTCATTATAAGTCTATGTCTTAAATAACGTTTGGTAGACCTCTCCAGCACGATGTGTTTGATAAATCAAGTTGTGTTGAAATATATTACGATACACTTGACCTTTCTTAATCCTAGAAAGCCCAACGCGGCCTATTACGATAAAAATACATTTATTTTTCTGGAAATGACGTCTTTTGTTGTACGGAAGTTAATTTTTATTATTGTTTAGTAACAATAAATTGTTTAATTCAACTTATATAGATAATTTTCATTATGTGGTTACGTAGACCCCACACTAATCTCTATGTGTGCGGTTCCACACTGGCCTTCTAAGGTTAAGCTTTAATTATAAATTACTTTTTATATATTTACAAACAAGCAATAACAACTTCATGAACAACTGTGATACTTATGGAATTTTCGGTACTTTTGCATTATCCTCCCAACACTAATTTTTTTTTATAACGGCTAACGCCTGCGGCGGGCTGTTTTTACCGTAACCTAACCTAACCAAACCTAACCTAACCTAACCTAACCTAATACCAACACTAATTTTTTTTATAATGGAAGGAAAATAAAGTACCATAACCAAAACCAAACCAACATTATATAAAAAAATTAGTGTTGGGAGGATAATGCAAAAGAACCGAATTTTCTCTTTTTATATTTTATTTTATTTTTATTTTTTAGTTATTTTAGTTATTTTCTCTTTTTTAGAAAAAAAAATCGAAAATTTTGGAAATTACATAAATAAGTTAATCATTTCAATAAATTAATTAAATGAATCTGTTTTGAACTGAATGGGGAATATATTGAACATATACGATATATGTGGATTACGATATCGAGTTACGAGTTTCAATGTATTTCCTACCAGGTAGAGACTCTTCAAAGTATAAGAATGGAGAAAAAATACATCTAATAACAACGGGGCTGAATGTAGTGAGTTACTAAAGAATTTTAAATAAGGTACATTCAGCGCTTTCTGCAATGGTATAATTGAGTTTGTCAGACACTTTTTTTTAAAATAAATATATTATTTTAGGATTTCAATTTTAAAGTGAAAGTTAAGGAATTTTGCAACTTAAAATTATGAGTCCTTCAGTTTGTTTGTTTTGATAATAAAAACTTATGAAGTTAATCTTTATAACTGGGTTGCATTCTTTTTGCTCTGACTGTAATTACAATGGTAAATTATATGTAAAGTTGAACGTATTCGAACGCGGGTAACAAGCAAGAATACCTCACTCATGCAATTTGTGCGCGTGTAAAACCCACACACAAAAGGACATACATAGTTTATTTATGTATGTATGTATGCAATATGCGTGAATTTATTTAAGTTCTACTTCAAAGTTCTTCATTAAGTATTTATTTTGCGTAAAGTTTCTTTTGTTTAAAGTTAACTCCTTCTTTCTAACTCTAAGTGTCGAGCATAGCATTATAAAATAATTCCTAGAAAACATTGCAAAGTTTTACAGACTTCAAGAATACTTCACTCTGTGAGTCTTCCGAAGTTATTCTTGCGCGAGAAACGTCAAACTTTTTTGTCACAAATATGCGAATTTTATTAACTCTTACACGGAATACTTATGTCATTATCTAATTGCCTCGAAATATTATCTGAGAACTTCCATCCAAAGTTTTGTAAAACCACTTAGTTTTACTTATCATAAAAATAAAAATGTTCTATATGATAAAAACGAACACTTACGATTCTTTCAGAGTTTTTATCGTCAATGTAAAACACCGTTTATCGTTTCATTTTCAATTACATGAGCATTTCGTACCTTTTTAAACTGAGAATAATTCTGAAAAACATTATTAGAATCATATAAGACAAAGCCTTTCAAAATAAACCTTTAAAAGTTTAAACTTATCAAAGCAAAGAAGAGATGAAAATTTTCGTGCATGAAGAGGAACCACGAAGGATATACTTTTAGAAATGTTTTAAAGTACCACCTCTATCTCGATCTTAATTCCTTTATTAAGCAAAGGGTTGCGTGCAATTAGTTACAGTTAACCCGATTTCCGTGCATCCTTAATAGAATTTAGATTGCAATGCAAAACAGATATCTCTAAGACACATGTTACAACCTCAATTTCGCATATGGATATATAAACGGGCAAATTGCGCGAAAATCACGACCAGAACTTCTCTATTATGACATAAACATGAAGCGTCCCTGCAATAGCTTGAATATAAAATTTTATTGAATAATATAAGTAGAAATTAGAGAATAAACGAATTGCTCTCAAATAAATGTTTGTAAAACAATTTTAATCTTATACATTGCATTGCATGGGGCATCTGCCCATTATTTTTACTTACCTAAAACTAAAATACATTCTCACTAACATTTTTAATAAACTTCATACATTTTCTTTAAAGCATTGAGTGTGTGTGTGTGTGTGTGTGTTGCTCTTAATGCATATAGTCACTGTGTTAATGTAAAGAATATTTATAATGATGATTGATTCAGCTGTTTAACCTCCTTCGCAACATGTAAGGTCATATGACAGAAGGAACCTACAATTTTACGTGAATCCGAAACAAGGTCACAACATAATCTGGACGCAGAGAACAGTTAGCTCTCCCATCTTAGGAACTCTCTCCCGACTTGGGTATGATTAGATTAATTAGTTAATAGTTAATCATTGTTTCGAATTTAATCATTAATTAATCAAAAAACTGTTTTTAGAAAATTATGACAAATGATTACTTTTCCCTATAATTTCAGCATCATTTTACCATTAATTTTGTAATTTGGCATTTTAATTCGGTACCTTTTTGCTTGTATGAACTGGCTAACCCGCTCATGCCTAATTTCTTGAACTAAATCAAACTAAATGGATGAGCAAAATAGGTTGTCTTCGGTCTTATCTCACGCAACAGAAACAATAAAACTCTTTCTTACCCTTTTTCACAAGTATTTAATTTTTAATAATTTTTAATCAGTTAATCACTGATTAATTAGAAAATTTCATCATTCATCACTTTTCCCAAAAATGATTAACTGACCGTGCCCTTCTCCCGACCCAGTGTCGCTTAACTTCCCTGATTGATGGGAAGCGCAGTTACGACATCCACCACGACGTAGCCCGAATATTTATAAATTAGCTGACCCATTTATACATATTTTCTAGACTCGTTGAGAATTTTCTGAAAATTTATTTTAACTTCTAGTTGATTATACTGTGTGTGTATATATATATATATATATATATATATATATACTAGTGATGCACCGATACCTCAATTTTGCCGATACCGATTAATCGGCCGAAACCAATTTGCCGATACCGATTAATCGGCATCAATTTAGAAAAATTATAAGTATAACCCAATGTAATGTATATTAATTAATATTATATTATTTATTATTTACTTTTATTTACTATAATAAAAACTTATTACTTAATTAGCGATGTGAGCTTGTTTTTTGTTTTTTAATAAAAGTTTTTTATTGATACTCCAAAATATTATTCACTGAGAATATTCGAGAATTTTCTTTTTTCTTAGTTTTAAGAGAGTTTTAGATTGTTTTACAGCTTTTTATAGAATTCTAGAATATTTCAGAACCTTATGGAACTTTCTAGAATGTCTTAGAATATTCTAGACGATTCCAGAACATTCTGGAATACTCCGGATTTGGGAAAAAATAGTACCTATATAAAGGATGGCAAATTATTTCCTTGGTTAGTTGTGGTTGTGTATAGCAAAAGCAAGTATCTACATGTGATTGTGATATTGTCTGTTGAGCCTTTTATGGTAGGCCAGGTAGTTCTTTTTGAAGTATTTTTTTTGCCATTTTGGATAATAATTTGAATAACAAATTGAAAGTGTTATTAAACTGGTTTTCTTAAGCTTAGCATTATTTATAACTGCTTGATCAGCTTGAATCATTCAAAATTATTTCAAATTTGTTTTTAAATTTATACATTTAAGATTGAATATTAGTATTGTTTTTTTAATATTATTTGGTTATTTACAACAAAAATATAGTACCCTATTTTATAACATTATAGCAAATAGAGCAAGCATCTACACATGATTTTCTTGTTCCTTGAGGGAACAGGGAAACCTTGATAAGGTAGGGAAATTTACGTTAGGTATAATAAAAAGTCCATACATAACCTACATACATACAAATCCATACATACGTACTGGTATAGATACTAAAATAAATACTATTGCAGTTACTTAAATAATTACTAATATAGTTACTAAAATACATACTGATATAGTTACTAAAATATATTTTGATATACCGTAGTTACTAAAATACCGTACATACTGATATAGCTGTGTGAGTTAGTGATATGTGTTATGTGGAATTGGCAATTTAGTTCTTATAATGGCAGTTGTGATTGTGGTATGATATAATTGGGTGTTTTCCGGTTTGTCTTTTATATTTCAATATACATATCGCTACGGTTTTACCTGTAACTGTATAACGGGAACCATAACAATAGCTAATAAATACGTTCTGATATATAGTTACTAAAATACAGTACTAATATAAATTAGTTAGTTTATTTATTCTTCGCTCATCCTATCATTCACTTCTGACTTAGAATTTCTCCATTTTGACAGGAACTGAAGTTAAGTTGTATCAGAATAGTTGAAAACCCCCTCAAATATTCTATAAAAGAAAATTATCAAAAATTCTCGGTTCAGAGAATATTCTCCTAAAGATTATTCCCGAGAATTTTACAACACTAATATGAGCTATGTCTAAATCTTCCAAAACCAGCCCAATTTGGGATTTTTTTGCCATCTGTTCAGAAGATAATAGCAAAGCAAAGTGTAAAGTATGTGGTGCGCTTATATCCAGAGGAGGAAAGGAAACACATAAAATGACTACATCAAACCTCAGAAGCCATCTTAAGTCTCAGCACAAAGCTCTTTTTAACAAACTTAAAGCTCTCAACAAGCAACAGCATCCAGTAAAAAAACATCACTAACAAGTCAAAGCATACTCATGTCTACTTTTCTGTCAAAGAAAGTTACTGACTCTCCAAGTGACGAATCATCAAATAAAGATAGAAAAACAGATAGTTTCGTTCGAAAAACCAGGCCCCTCCAATAGGAAATCATTAGAAGAAACTACCGTATTTGTCGGCTTACAAGACGCACTTTTTTTCTTTATAAATACCTTAAAAAATCGCCCTGCGTCTGATTAATAACAAATAATAAGAGTAATAATCATATTATCTTTCTTTATTGGCTTTTGGGTTTTCTTTTTATTGAATTTTACATATCCATTGTATTAACAATAAAGTGCATCAAAAACTTTTTTTCTTGAATTTGCCTTTCCAAAATTAAGGTGCGTCTTTCACGGCGCAGAGTCTTGTAAGCCGTCAAATACGGTATATCAGAATTTGAACATGTAGAACCAGAAGTACATGAACTACAATCATCAGACAGCAAGATAACAAGTCAAGATAAAACTCTGTTACAACCATCATTGGAGAATCTACTGGAAAAGAAAAAGAAATGGGCAATCAATGATAATAGAGCTAGAGTTATTACTTTGAAGATTGGAGAAATGATCTGCTACGATCTGCAACCCTACTCAGTTGTAGAAGACATTGGCTTTAAAAATTTGATAAGCCATCTTGAGCCTAGATACACTATACCATCGAGAAAGCATTTTGCAGAAAGTGTCATCCCCTTCATTTACCAAAAATTGGAAACTACTCTACGTACCAAGCTTGATAATGCGTCATATGTCAGCCTTACTACAGATGGATGGACGGCTAGTCATAGTCTGCATTCGTTTTATAGCTTAACAGCCCACTGGATAAATGAGGAGTTTGGACCTGAGCAAGCTGTTCTACAAATGTCCCATTTTGAAGGCTCACATACTGGAGTTAAAATAGCAAATTTTTTTAACAGACTCCCTCAAAAATGGAACCTCAATAAGGAAAAGATACAGATGATCGTAACCGATAATGCGGCAAATATGAAAGTTGCTTTAGAGAGAGTGGCCTAGAAGACTCCTCATTTTGTTGTGTTATACATACACTTCAATTATGCATACAAGATAAAGTTATTAAAGAACAAAGAAGCGTAAAGGACATGCTTGCGGTTGTACGAAATTTGGCAACTCATTTCCATCACTCTAGTTCAGCACGAGATGCTTTAAAGGAAATACAAAATGAAATTAAATTACCGCAGCATGCTATCATCCAAGACGTATCAACTAGGTGGAATAGCACCTATTATATGCTAGCACGCATTGTTGAGCAAAAGAAAGCAATAATCCTATATTGTATAGGGAAAAAGCATACTTGCTTAACAGATGACCAATGGGAGCTTGCCGAAACACTTGTCATGGTTCTCAAACAGTTTGAAGTAGCGACCAAAGAGATGAGCTTTGCAGATGCATTAAGTTCTCAAGTCATTCCTTTTATTGTATCAATGGAAAAATATCTGGATTTTGCTGTGACAAATGTCAAAGGTATTCAAACCATTCTTGAGGAAATCAGAGGTAGTTTTAAAGAAAGATTTAACAAGTATAAAGAAGAATCTAAACTAATCCTAGCAACAGTACTCGATCCACGGTTCAAAATGAAATATTTTGTTACATCAGAAGACAAGGAGAGAGCCCTAACAGAACTATATAATGCTTCAGACAAATCTGCAAAACCAAAAACTGATGGTAAGTCAAATAATATTTATATTTTATTCTTATTTTCCCAGATTACAATTTTATTTTCATAATTTTTTTTTTTAAATTGATTCTAGGGTTTAGGATATTAACTTTTTAACTCAGTCAGTAGTTATTTTCATTAGCCAAAATACCTATTCATTGTTATTTAAAATAAATAGATCTAATGTTCCTTCAAAATTAGTTCATCTATTTCCTTATTTTTAAATTACAAAGTAAATTGGTACACTAAAGTGATTTATTCTTATTGGCAAAGTTGATTTTTTTCAGATTTAAACTAAAATCTCAAAAAAAAAATCATTAGGTTTTATGACATACAGTTACCAGTGTTGTATAAACTTTAATAGCTATACTTAAATTACAGAATACAGCACAAGTTTAACTGACTCAGATTTTTTCAGACTCTGGTTCTACTGCTTCTGGATCAGATGCTGAGTCGACAACCTCAGGTTCACTTTTAAAAAAGCTAAGAATGCAAGATGATATATATAAATTTTTTGAAGAAGGGGAAAGCAACTTGGAACAGTCAAAAAGGGTTACAAAAAAGTCGAAATCAATCCACAAACAACTTATTAAAGACAAAAAGATAAAATGGTTAGCAACATTTTTCTTTTTAGGTGACTCTACAGGGTGGGCCGTAAGTTTCCATACATAGGAAAAATTAAACGTTTGTTTTTATGTTTCAGATACCCTAAGAATATGCGTTTGACGTAAGATCTTGTTTACTGATGAAGCAAATTTTTACGTCAATGGAGAGGTTAATCGGCAAAACATACGTTATTGGAGTAATGCTAACCCTAACTGGCTGAGTCCGACGAAGATGCAAGGTGCCGGTAAAGTGATGGTGTGGGCCGGGATATGGGGTGACAGAATTATTGGACCAATTTTTGTCAGTGGAAATCTTAATGCCGAAAAGTATCTTAACATGTTGCAAGAAGAGATTTTCCCATCCCTGCTAAACGAGGAAGGTAACTTCCCAGTTTACTTCCAGCAAGATGGAGCTCCACCTCATTATGGTCTTCACGTGCGTCGGTATTTGGATCAGCAGTTTCCGGATGCTTGGATTGGTCGGCGTGGTCCTGTGGAGTGGCCTCCCAGATCTCACCCCCCTTGATTTCTATCTTTGGGGGCACTTGAAGGCCATGGTGTATCAGGAAAAGATACGAGACATAAATCATCTAAAGGAACGTATCACCAACGCCATTACAAGCATAACGTCAACTGTGCTAATGCGTGTTCATCAACAGTGGGGAACACGTATTGAAATGTGTTTTGAAAACAATGGCAACCATGTAGAGCATATTATATAAATAAAAATGGTTGTCCATAAAAAAATGTTTATTTTTCCTATGTATGGAAACTTACGGCCCACCCTGTATATTTAAAATGTAATGTAACGTAACACTGCATGATTGTATGTATTTTCTATTTATTTCAGGAAAGAAGAAGTTAATTTCTACCTATCACTTCCTGCAATAGCAAAGAAAGAATGTCCATTTCATTGGTGGAACAATTATGATATGGGCAAACATGGAAAGAAATCAACAGAAAATGAACAACAGCTAACTACACTCTGCAAAATGGTCAAAAAATATCTGTGCGCTCCTCCCTCTTCAGTTTATAGTGAAAGATTGTTCAGCAAAGGAGGAAATATCTACGAATCCAAGAGAAACAAATTAACGCCCGAACATGGGGAACAATTGGCATTAATTCATTGTAACATGAAATTTTTAAAATAAAAATACAAATTTTTCAAGCACTTCAAGCAGCTGTAAGGAATATATTGAATAAATAAACCATTTTTAAAAAATTAATTTTTAGTTATTTTAAGGAAAATATTTTTATATGAAGATAGCTACCATAGCTGGCTACTTTGAAGAATTTGATTGTTTTTTACCAGGATGTGTGTTTTCAATAAAGCTTCATTTCGGTGTTGTCTTAATCATTTATGTTTGGTTAATGAAGTTTATTTCGGTTGAAATAAGGTAGTTTTTTGCTAAAAATTTTGTCTTCTATACATGCGACTCAGTGTAAAATGATTTTGATGTTCCTAACTGCTGGATTTAAAAAAAGAGACACAAAAGGTTAAAGTTTTGTGATTTAGTGGTAAAAACTAGAAACAATTTTAATTATAGTTTTAAGAATGTCGCATCAGCAAAAAAATCATTTCCCATTTGGTGACCCAATTCGCCCCAGTCGACGCTACCTATGCCAAGCTTGCCGATACCGATTAATCGGCCGATATTAGGAAAATAATCGGCATGCCAGGTGCCGATACCGATTAATTGGTGCACCCCTAATATATACCGGGTGGCCCATAATTCAGGAACCATAGGGAAATTTTTTTTATTTGTTTATTTATTTATTTTTATTAATTAATCTCTTATTTTTTATTATTTCATTTTATTTACTTATTTATTTTTATTAATCTCTTATGAGTTTTTCATTATTTAATATTGACTCTTCATAGACAGCAGTTACTGTATTGCCTTATTATGGAATAAAACATGTGTATTGTATGGTTCCTGAATTATGGGCCACCCGGTATATATATATGATACACACAGACCGTGCATGGAACAAGGAACTCTTCTGGGAAAATTAAATCCACTATTTTTGAGGCCTCTTCGCGAGTGACCCGTTGCCCACGTCGGGCTAACATCATGAAAAAGAAAAAAACTATAGTGTTTGTCATTTACCATTACTTATTCGGACTATAGTGGATTTAATTTTCCCAGAAGAGTTCCTTGTTCCATGCATGGTCTGTGTGTATCATGAAAGAACCTCACAGGACCATTCCGAGTTCAATCCCGTGTGTGTGTGTATTAGGATGGTCCATAATTTCATTTTTTTTAATTTTTAATGGTCCAACGGGCTAATGTTGTGGGCATTGGTGCAAGAAACAACATGGTTACTAGTTTTTGGAGTTCCGGTAATATCAGACCCCACCCACCCCAATTTATATGGGACCTAAAAATTTGACTGAGAAAACGAAAGTTTTTCCGCTTCTCTGTGAATAAACATATTATTTTTTCTTGGTAATAATATATTATTTTAATTAATTATATATTCTAGGGGTGTTACCGCCACCCTGAAGCATCATCCCAGGCAGCTTCGCGGCGATGGGCTCGAAATTAGACCAGCTTATCAAGCCAGCTACAGTATATTTCGAGTGGGAACAAACCTGATTCCAGGTCCCATCGTTTTTTTTTTTTTTTGCATTTATTTTTAAACAAAAATGAATTCCTTTTACAATGATTAAAAAATTATACCAAAGTTTAATTAAAAAGATAAATACTTCTGCATAACATTACACAATAAACGCTCACTTAACATAATTATACATTTCAGCCAAAGATTTTTTCTTGAAGTCTGGAAGAAGGCGTCGATGTTGCTCTATAATTTTTACCAGAAATTGTTTTTGTGATTCATATTAACAATTATGTCTTTGAAATCTTCAATCAGCTTGATTGCTCTCTCGGCAGGATCATTCACAACTTTCATATTTTTGACGAAGTTCTCCATAACTTGGAAAGATTTGCAATTTTTCCAAGAAGTAACAGGTTCATTTAGCCAGTCACCACTAGTAGCCAAGTATTGGAAAACAATTGAAGAACCCTTACCAACTAACTGACACAGCTTAGTTGTATTTGTTAGCTTAGGGAAGATTGGCTGACCTTTGGGAGGAGGGTGTTCCTTTTTGATTTGATAGACTTTCTTCATTGATTTTGCAATCAGACTTTTTTCTGCATCTGAAATTTGCCGGGAAAACAAAGCAAGTGATACTAGTTCCTCAGTCAGATACCATAGCTGACCATTTAATCCCTTAAGAGCACTGGATGCTACATCGTGATCATAATTTTATATTCAATGAGTTCATTAAAAAGATTTAAATCGTTGACAGGTGCATCACAGGCGACGGAAGCAAGCAACCAAGGTTTTATATAGTAGAGGCAGTTGAATATGCACATTCTCTCTAGTTTTGCTATCATATTTGAATCAGTTGTAGTTTTCAATATTAATTTACTGTCCCAGTGAACAATGCAATGCTCTGGAGGACTGAATGATGCCGTAAGTTGTTTTGCACTAGATGCTCTTGTATTTTTACATGAATGTTTAGAAGTAGACTTTGACAGGCTCATGTCATGTATAATTATATTTAATTCTGAGGTAACTGCTGCAGCGTAAACTGTTCTTTGGCTATGCGAGAGATTCAGCCTATCAGCCGTGTCAGAAACCATTTGAGAATCGAAAATGCGAATTCTTTTTTTAGGATTTCTTTGAGCCGAAGGTTGAAAGTCGGAATCATTTGATTCATTACTTGATTCATCATTATCTATAGGAATGTCATCATCAGGTGGGATATTCATTTGTTCACCACTGGGTCCTGCATCCATGTCTGCTAAGAGTTTTTCTTTTCTCTCTACGTCATGTCGAATTCTTTGGTTTCGTCTTTCTGTCCGAGTTACATAAGACTTATCAAGGCTGGAGACACATATTCCGAATAGTTCTTTGATCTTCAAGGAATTTTATATCTTCGCTTTTGTTTCTTCTTGTTCTCATTCTGTCTTTCATTATTGTTTCAATAGCATCTGCTGCCGATATATCCAATAGCATATCTAATTTTTTACAAAAAATATCCTTTTTATTTTCGAAAGTATTCCTGTTTTTGTGTTTTTTCAGTGTTTCATACTCATTAACTAAAGTCAGAATCTTTTTTTTGGTCTTCTGCTTTAGGAAATATCTTGCGTTTTAATGCCAGCTAAGTCCCAGAATTTTGTAACTTTATTAAGTACAACTGTTGCAGCCTCTTCTTTATTGTTCATAACCATATCATTTCTTTATAAATGATAGAAATGCTGAAGTGCATCTGATTGGGATGGGAGCTGGAATAGTCCTGTAGAAATCAGTTCATCTTTAAGATTACCAATAATTGGATCATAACTGCTTTTTCTTAACTTTATATTTAATTTCTTTAGGAGTAGCCATGATATTCATTTAAAATAAGATTAGAATCAACCAAGTGAAAAATGCATCATATACTATATACATCATTGGATATCTGAAAAACACATAAAATATTGGCTTAATCAGCTGTTATAGAACATTTCTATGTATACTATTACGAATAAATAATCAATTTATACACCAAAATGTGCAAAGTTGATTCTGAATAAATTGATATGCAATATGTATGCTTTTATTTAAGATTAAATATAATTAATCTTAAAAAAATGCTTAAAAGATGTCGTTTTACTCAGTTTTTTACTATGCAATATAAATTGAGTGGGGGGGGGGGGGGTCTGATATTACCGGAACTCCAAAAACTGGTAACCATGTTGTTTCTTGCACCAGTGCCCATAACATTAGCATGTTGACCCATTAAAAATTTTTAAAAGTGAAATTATGGACCACCCTAGTATATATATATATATATATATATATATATATATATATATATATATATATAATATATCGTAGTGAATGCAATTAATATGATTGTTATTGAAAACAAAAGTTATGTTTTATTACTGTTATTGAATGTAAAATACAGTATGTTAAAATTATATACAACAACAATAATAATAACCAGTTAGGAGGGTTAGAAACTGGTATAGTACTCATACCAACTTGTGCAGACCATTGCGTTAACTAGCACGAAACGGTGTCACCCAATCAGCTACGAGTGGTATGTATATATATATATATATATATATACGCGCACACATACACAGGGTGTAACAAAAATCTGTTCTCGCAGAGAAATAAGATATAACAGAATTGAACGAGAAAATAGTTTTAACTATACTGTACATTACAAACAACACAATCAACTTACCAATTAATCTAGTGCATGCTCAAATTGTATTCCATGTAGCTGTTGACACATTTACACATTTCTATTTGTCTTTGTAAGCTGTCAGTTACAGTACGTTTTGAAATGTTTCCTCACTATTTCTGTTGTACTGATCTGTAATTGTTTCTTTAAACTGCTGGATTGCTCGAGGTCTTGACTCATAAACAACGGACTTTAAGTGGCCCCACACGAAGAAGTCAAGTGGGGTCAAATCAGGGCTTCGGGGAGGCCATTCCACACAACCTCGGCGTCCTATCCATCTGCCACGAAGATTCTCATGTAACCATTGTCTCGCTGAATGAGCGAAATGCGGAGGTGCACCATCTTGCTGAAACCAGAACTTTCTCTAGCATCCAAAGACATTTCGTTAATGTAGCCTACTTTTGCAAAATCCCCTCCAGAATGTGATTCAAGTAAGAATCCTCGTTCATGATTTCATTAAAAAAGTATCGTCTTATGATGGTTCCTTTGTGAATTCCTGCCCACACCGTAATCCTGGAATCAACCTGCAAATGTGCATCTTCAATGCCAATGTGCATCTACATTGCAAATCTAACAGTGTTGCACGTAATACATACAAACTCATCACGATCAATTCTGTTATATCTTATTTCCCTATGAGAACGAACTTTTGTTACACCCCGTATATATATAGGCAAAGGTGGGCAGGACCGAGTTCCAAAAGGACCGAACTCCAGGAACTCGGTCCTTTTTAAGGACCGTGAGCGGGAAAGTCGGTCCTTTTCTCAGTGAGGACCGAAATGAGGAGCGACGGTCCATTTTTAAGCAATTCCGGACGGTCTTTTTTAGTGTGTTTAGTGATTATTTGAAGTTCTAAAGAAGATGGATCTTTGGGGAAGGACGTCCTCAAGCCGAAAAGGTCAGGGCTCAGTGACAGCCATTTTGAAATGCTAGTCTTCTTGAAGGGAAACTCAAGCATTTAACTTAATAACTTTTTTTCATCATTTATGTATTGTATTAATTATAATTTACGTTAATAAAATTAAAGATTTCCGGTGTCTTTAATTTCATTTTTCATTTTAATCAAATTTTTCACTTATATTATATATAAGGACCGAGGACCGAGTCGTTCCTAGGTCCTATCTTCAGAAAGGACCGTGACCGGGACCGTCGGTCCAGTTTGAGGCAAGGACCGGGACCGGGATCGTCGGTCCTTTTTGAGGCCCGGGTGCCCACCTTTGTATATAGGGCATTATATATATATATATAATATATTATATATATAATATATATATCGTAGCCATACAAGAATTCCGTGTGGTGTTTCCTCACGGAGGTTAAGCTCGTTGCTCTTCCTCTCATATAAAAAGAAGCCTTCTGAACCTATATCCTGTAAAGAATTGAAAATAAAGAATTCATGAAACTGGGACATGCAACAATTCCTGATGAAGAAAAGGAATAAATGAAAAAAAAAAAAATTGAATAACGGCTTTACCAAAAAAAAAAAAAAAAAACCACGAAAAAGGCTCGCAGAGCATGACTAACTTTTTTAAAAGTTTGGTAGATTTCCCAACTGTTGTAATTGGATTGCACGAATAAAAGACCACGATAAAGATTTCAGCATCAACTGGGAAACGCAAAAGACTACCAAAGTATTAACATGTTAAAAAGAATTTCCACTCTTTCTTTAACTTGGATAAATTCTCCTCTGTCTACATATTTCTTGTGCTTATGTCCAGAGACCAATATACATCGATGATATATATATATATACACTGTACATACATATACAGAGAGAGAGATAGAGATAGATAACAGACACTCCGTTACTTTATTAAAGATTTAATTTGAACAAACGTCTCTCTCTCTCTCTCTCTCTCTCTCTCTCTCTCTCTATATATATATATATATATATATATATATATATAAATATAATGAGTGGATTAGATAGTTATATAGATGCAAATTAAGGATTAATACTCGTAAACTGCCCCTCTGAATGTGATAACCTTTTTAGCAGTAAATAGTAAATAAATGGAGCAAAAGGGAATGGGAGAAGTTGTAAAACGCCAAAATTACTCGTAATACTCACTTTTATGTAAAAATCGCCTTCAAAATGGATATTTGCATGCACGAAAATTGCACCTTTTATTTCATACATTCCCAATAAAATGATAATTGATGTCATGAGTTTAGAAATTCATGAATATATATATATATATATATATATATATTTTATTTTTTTATTTTTTTTTTATTTTGCGAAACGTTTACAGTAAATCCTTAAAATATGCTACGAGTTTTAATTTTCTAATTTTTCAATAAATTGAGACTCCCTTGGAACACATAAAATGAATGAATGAATATATATATATATATATATATATATAAGACATCAGGGTTTTCAGTTTTCATGTAATGATTCCTCTACTGAAAACCCTGATCATACTCAAATTGGAATACTGCTAGGTCCTAACATCCCCACATAAAAAAGAAGATATTAGACAGCTGGAAGGAATTCAGAGAAGCTTCACAGCCAAGATGAAGGGGTGCAAAGCGCTAAATTACTGGGAAAGGTTACGCGAACTAAACCTATATTCACTGGAAAGGAGAAGAGAGAGAGATTAAAGAGATTAAAGGCAAGACAGGGAACATCCTTAACCCTGAAAGAAAATAGTTTTGTTGTGAGAGGGCCAAAACTGTTTAATCATCTGCCCAAAGACCGAAGAAACACGAAAGGAGTTGCAGTGGACATCTTCAAAAGAATATAAGACGCCTGGCTCCGAACAATCCCCGATGAGCCGGGCGTACCTGGCTATGTGAGGTGGAGAGCACAAGAAACCAACTCACTACTTCACCCAGCCAACTCGAGAGGAGGGGCGACAAGCTGACTTTCGCGAAAAGAGGAATCATGGCGCGGAACCTTTGTAAGGTTGTAAGGTGTGTATATATATATATATATATATATATGTGCAAAGTTTATCCGCCATCAGAATTAGAACTCGGGCGTTGACCATTGTAGTAGTATAGCCGCATAATGTCGGACAGAGAATGGATCAATTTGAAAATTTCCCCCCCTCACCGTCCTTCATGGCGGTCCTCAACCGTCCTTCATGGCGGTCCCTCCTTTATGAGGTGTCCTTCATGGTCCTTCATGGTCCTTCAAAAAAAAAAAAAAAAAAAAAAGGGGGAAAAAAAGGAAAAAAAAAAAGGGGGGAAAAAAAGGGGGAAAAAATAAAAAATAAATTTAAAAATAAATTTAAAAAATAAATTTAAAAAATTAAATTTTAAAAATTAAATTTTAAAAATGATTCGTCTTCACCCTCCTTCAAAAAAATTTAAGAAAGGATTGAGCCTCGCCTTCCTTCTTGAAAAAGTCCTTTCATGAGACAAACAAGAACAAACATGCAAAAACATACATACATTCGAGTACTTCCTGTTCAGGCAAATTCCGCCAGACAGTAGAAATGGAAACGAATATCTGAAAGGTTTTAATACGTCTAACGAGAATGTGCATCAGCACATCGAATTTTCAAATGTTAACAAATTGCGAACAATACATAAATGAAAATCAGAGTGATCATATTTTAAACCGAATACAAGTTCTTTGTTTAAGATCTGTGTTATGAAAAATAAAATGAATATTTATTATTTTAATTTAAATAAATTAATTTCTCTTTTTTAAGGGAAACTGGCTTATTTTCAAACGAGATGACCTTCAAATACAATATATACATATAGTACACGCATATTTGTTTATTTACTTTTAAATATGTAGTTTTCTGTTATTTACATCGCTATATACCATTACATTCACCTTCACATGCTATCTTCTGGTATATGAACTAATAATTTTACCGTTCATCAAATTTCGTTATAAAATTACATGTGTTAAAAAGAACATCAAGTTGCGTAACGATGCTTTAAACTAAATCACCAAAGTTGTTTTCCACCTCTAAACATCCACTTAAATATTATTACTAATATTGATTTATTGTTATTATTACATATATATATGTACACGTGTTAAGAGTATTTAAATTAAAATATTGATTTCAATTCCCTTCGTAATAAAAGCATCTGGCAACTATACCCCTAATCTTGCTATATATTTCTCTCAGTAATTGTTTTCAGGTTAGTTGTTAAGTTTAACTTTCTTCTAAAGACTATTAGTTGATACTAATCTTGCTATTATTATTATTATTATCATATATATATATATATATATATATATATATATATATATATATATAACATCCAAATAAGTAGGTTCGGGTAAAAAACTTTCTCAGTAGATGCAATTAAAGAAAACGGGATGTCGAGTTTGTGTGGATTATCATTTTTAAATAGATTCAGTGGGAGATAGGTACTGAAACTTGAGAGATTTTTCATGAAGAACCTTTCTAGTATGTGCCATTCCAACAGAAGGCAGGAAGTGTCTGAACCCTGTTTCTCCCATCACTGTTCTCTTCATCTGGCCTTTTTACATGTCACGTCTACCCTGTGAGCAGCCCAGCATACTCTCAAATACGCGCTTCTCACTATATTCCTTACTACACACGCATGCATCTTACACACTACACAGTCTTTTAAAAAAAGGTGTAATTTCAGTAGTCTCGGAGATTCGCGATTGTCCCCTCCTACATTTTCTCAGTAATTGTTTTCAGACTAGTAGCTAAGTTTAACTTTCTTTTAATGACTATTAGTTGCTACTAATCTTCTTCTTATTATTATTATTATTATTATCATTGTTATATATATATATATATAACATCCAAATAAGTAGGTTCGGGTAAAAAACTTTCTCAGTAGATGCAATTAAAGAAAACGGGATGTCGAGTTTGTGTGGATTGTCATTTTTAAATAGATTCAGTGGGAGATAGGTACTGAAACTTGAGAGATTTTTCATGAAGAACCTTTCTAGTTGCAGTCATAGCGTCCATTCACATTACTTTAATTAGCATTTCTCTTATTTATCGACTGTTCACAATTCCTCATAACTCTCATAATAAACGTATTTGTTTTCACTTTTCTTTCATGCCAGACAAGTCTCAGTATTTACATGAATCACACAGAATGTTCATGCTTATTGTTTTGTTACTAGCTGTACCAAACATGTCTTTACAAATTGAAGCGTACCGTTACAGAACGTTTAAAATGTTATAATTAATGCTGTACCACAATATTTAAATGGATGATTAATATATGGTTTAATTTAATAAATATTGCTATCTGGCAACTCAATATGAAAGAGAAAATGTACTTTTGCGTAATTAGCTGTAGATATGATAGCTATGTGTTAAGATGTAGGTTACCACCTAATTTTTATTGCGAAAGAATCATCTATTTAATTTAAATATTTAATAATGCTACTACTTCAAGTTAAATTGCTATACTCGATGGTAGTGCCCCCCCCCCTCTGCGTCGGTCTCTCTTCACATGAAGGTGAAGCTGGTTAAAATGTCTTGGCCCACTGACAACCAGGCTAATTTCCTTCAGTGTTGAGGAGGTCTCTTGTCAGGCCTTTAGTTTGGGGACACTACACATTCTGACTTTCCTATTGTCCTGTGTTGTTTGGAAGGTAATTGGATTTATTTTGAAGTTTTGTACCACTCGTTGATTTTTCTGCTGATCTTTGTATCGTCCGTAATATTGTCTTTGGCTGCGCTGAGAGACATTGACTGAGACGCATTGTGTGGGATGGCGGGAGGAGACCCCCAAATGTAAACACCCTCAAATCACGGCTAGCACCATGTCACGATCACGGTTAAGTGTACAGTGGTAACAATTAGTAGGTTATGTTAATTCAATTGGCGACAGTGAATCACGGATAAATGCACGAATAAAATGTGTGTGTGTATACGCAACGTTGCGGTTCCGTGCGTAGTTCTCTCTTCACACGAAGGTCAGGCTGGTGTCCCCTCTAGGCCTGTCTTGGTCGAGGGGCGAGTGCTTTCTTGTACTCTCCACCTCACATAGCCATGTACGTCCCGTTCATCGGGGATTGTTCTGAGCCAGGCGTCTAATCATCTTTTGAAGATGTCCACAGCAACTCCCTTCATGTTCCTTAGGTCTTTGGGCTTTGTTTAGACAGTTTTGGTCGTCTCACCACAAAACTAATTTTTTTCAGGGTTAAGGATGTTCCCTGTCTCGCCTTTAATTTGGGAACACGACGCAGTCTTCCTTTTCTACTTTCCACCGTTGTTTAGGAAGTTACAGGGTTCAGAGTAAGATTAGGGATAAGTTTCTTCATTATTTCCCGAGTGTAAATAATGGTGTTTCTCTCTCTCCTCCTTTCCAATGAAAATATGAATAGCTTTCATAATCTTTCCCAGTAATTCAGTTCTTTGCACCCCCCCCCATCGATCTTGGTTGTGAAGCTTCTCTGAATCCCTTACAGCTGCCTAATGTCCTCTTTTTTATATGGGGATGTTAGAACCGAGCAGTATTCCAATTTGGGTATGATCAGGGTTTTCAGTATAGGAATCCTTATATTCCTATCCCATCGTTTAAAGACTATCAATATCTGCCCCGTTATTCTCTTTACTTTGTTTACTGCTATCTTATTTTGTGATTCAAATTTCGCATCATCATTCTTTGCAACTCTCTCTCTCTCTCTCTCTCTCTTCTCTCTCTCTCTCCTCTCTCTCTCTCTCTCTCTCTCTCTCTATATATATATATATATATATATATATATATATATATATATATATATATATATATATATATGTGTGTATCATATATATATATATATATATATATATATATATATATATATATATATATATATATATATATAAGCTATTGGTGGTATGACTGATAAAACTCTTTGAAATATGCGCAATGATGAAGGGGCTAGTCTTTTCTGAAAGAATGTACAGTCACTAGGTTCCTGTCAGGTAGATGTACCCTCACAGCCTCGATTTAGAAGAGTTCCAGCTAGGCTAGAAGAGGATTGTGTTCCACCGGAAGGTAGCTATGCATCTGAAGATCATTACAGAAAGGCACATTATGAAGCTCTGTATCTCATTATAATACCCATAACTGAGAGTTTTAACGAAGTATAGTGCAAAATGTATGTCCAGTGTAAAGATTTGCTTCTCGAGGATGCAAAGGATAGACGTCCACAGCATAATTAGTGAGTGTAACTTCATTCTAGGGCTCAGACTTCCTTCCTGCAAGACTACATACTCATCTAACAACCTCTGTATGAACTTTGTGTTCACGAATCCCTTGAGCAGTTAATCCTACGTAATGTAGTTACACACGTGCAATCACTGACACCTGACCAGTAATTTCTTATCTCCTCTGTGATTACGTAAACAAAGTTAATTATAGTGATGCCTGCCTCCATTACGTGTTGTAGTGAACGCTCGTTTAGTAATATCGTGCGTATTAAATCTTATCTGAGTTCAAACACGATTCAGAGAAAGCTTAACCAATTGATGCTATTGCATGTACATAAAGAAAGGTACGATCAAATGGGCATAGTTGATGTTGAGTATGGAAATGTCCAGAGTCCTGAACATAGGTAATCCTTGTTTGGTAAATTTAACACATTGTGCTTTGTCAAGACCATAGTTCTGGTACGATCTAAGGTCACAATGACTGAAAGGGCAGTGAAGCACGCTGATATTGACATGAAATCAGCTTAAGACCTAATACTTTTTGTCTAAATATATGCAATTTTCAAACTCCTCTAAAGTGTATAATTATAGTCAGTCGTGAGATGGAATAAGCCTTCAAACTACTTTTGGATATATATATATATATATATATATATACACACATAAATATATATATATATATATATATATATATATATATACATGACCATAAGGAACTTTCGTTTCTGTACAAGTGAAGCTAAAGACACTCTTTCGTGCTTTCTGCAATATATACGGTCAGCAACTCTGGGTGAATTATAAAAAAGGTTCTGGCAGAACCCTAAATTTGATGTACAACAGGTCTTTTAGACTCTTACATAAATTACCCCCGAGATGCTCAGCTTCGCAAATGTTTGCTACCCGCAATGTTCCGAGCTTCCCGGAGGTAACAAGACGTGCTCAACACAGTCTAATGCAAAGAATTAAAAAGTCAACCAACCCGATCATCCAAGCTATCCATGAGTCCTGCCATTTATCCTCTAAGCTATGGACTTCTTGGTACGAAAACGTCTGTCTGTAGCTCCACTTAACTTCGACAGTGCAGTATTATTTCTAATCAATTGTATATATTTCTATCCTTAGTGTATGAACTGTCATTGTATTAATAATATTTGTCATATGGACTATAGTCTGCCAATAAACCTTTTCATTTTCATTTTCATATATATTAATATAATCTTGTTTCATGTTTCATGATTATGCTAAGAAACTAGTCTGGGGGGGGGGGTTATGTTGCTCAACATAATACTTAAATAATATTGAAAAATCGGTTGTGATACCCATTACAATAAGGAAAGCAATAAGAGAGAACTTTATAAATTGTTTCGTAATATATACGATGCATGCAGGAAGGAGGGGCCAATCGCGAGTCTTCTGGACTACTGAAATTACACCTTTTTGAAAAGACTGTGTAGTGTGTAAGATGCATGCGTGTGTAGTAAGGAATATAGTGAAAAAGCGCGTGTTTGAGAGTGTGCTGGACTGCTCACAGGGTAGACGAGACATGTAAAAAGGCCAGGTGAGGATGACAGTGATGTGAGAAACAGGGTTCGGACACTTCCTGTCTTCTGTTGGAATGCCACATACAAACTCCTTATATATATATATATATATATATATATATATATATATATATATATATATAATGAGATCGATGTACAGTTCCCTCGAAAGATCTGTTAAATAATTTTAAATTATATGTTAAGGCTCACTTACGTCATTGCAGAATCTAAGATCGCATGATGATACTTTTACGTTTTCAATACAGTTGGAAAAGCGTATGTTGCATACTATACGTACATATATTAGGATTGAAAGTATTTTTGTGGCCATTTGTACAGAAAATAATGCTTTTTATACGAGATCTGATATCATAAAGCATTAATTATAACATTTTAAACGTTGTGTAACGGTACGCTTCAATTTGTAAAGACATGTTTGGTACAGCTAGTAACAAAAACAATAAGCATGAACATTCTGTGTGATTGATGTAAATACTGAGACTTGTCTGGCATGAAAGAAAAGTGAAAACAAATACGTTTATTATGAGAGTTATGAGGAATTGTGAACAGTCGATAAATAAGAGAAATGCTAATTAAAGTAATGTGAATGGACGCTATGACTGCAACTAGAAAGGTTCTTCATGAAAAATCTCTCAAGTTTCAGTACCTATCTCCCACTGAATCTATTTAAAAATGACAATCCACACAAACTCGACATCCCGTTTTCTTTAATTGCATCTACTGAGAAAGTTTTTTACCCGAACCTACTTATTTGGATGTATATATATAATATATATATATAATATATATAATATAATTTAGGGTGATGCAAAAAGGGTCAAATTTTTTTTTTTTCAATTTCAGGGAGACACCCTCCTATTTTATTCATATTCCTAAGAAAGCATTGTATGCGAAATTTGGGGTTGAAAAAGAGAAAATTAGAGGTTGCTACCAAGCTTTAAAAATAAATGTATATCAGTTTGTGCTCAAAAATATTGTTTTGTTGATATTTTCGCCGGAGCCGGTTTGATATGTACCTAGTTAACCTAGTTTAAAAAAAACGATGACATTCTAGACTATAGTACGTAGTGAGCTCATAAAATAGTAAATAATAGGCACGCTGATTTCCGCACCACCCTCTGAGGTACAGCGTATAGCGCGTTAACTTTTTTTTTATGTGGAAGTTTCCCCAGTAGGCATATCATAACCACTTATGTATGTTTATTTTCGTTTTTTGTGAAGCAAGAGTAATGTTTTCTTGTTTTTGTTGAGAGTGACGACCTGTAACTTTTAACAATTTGAAGAAGGTATTGTTTCTGCTCTTCATCATTGGTTATCAGTTTGTTGTATTCCTCCATCAGTCGTACACCTCTTTCCGCAATGTCGTTTACCACTTTGAGTCCATATGCGATATCTCTTGCATTCGCATAACTTTCATCATCATTCCATTCTTCAGCATCTTTTCAAGAAAAGTGCAAGGCACCTCTAGGATTTCAAAGAATCTTTTTGTGTTCGCAGTAACGAAATCCTGCAGTTGTTTCTGCCCAGCTGATTCAGGATTATTGATGCTCGTTTGCTCGGTTTTGAGTCAACTGTTTCTGCAGAGCATGCTTCATTTTGTTTTTTGTCTCATGCGAAACAGCTGAATCAAAAATGCAAGCGCCACAAGCTCCTCAGAGAGGTACCACAAATGTCTCAAAAACTTATTGAGTGCAGCACTTGCAATTTTTCATCCTTTTGCTTGTAGAGCTGCAGACTTTGCACAAAATGCAAATCTGAACGGGGCGCATGAGGGTATGGGTGCCAGGTACCACGATCTGATGTATATCGCAGCTGAAAAGCAGCAAACATCTCTCAGTCCTTTTTCCTCTCTCTCAGTTAGTTTAAACTGAGATTTAAACATCCAAATTTTAATGCAGTAAATTAGCTTGCCCATCCATCGTGCTCTGTGATAAGCTCCGGGTGCTTTAAAGCTGATTCCTGACTTGGGGGCACTACCGATGAAAATGAGCGTTAGCTCGAGCAATTCCTTGTAGTCATCACGAGGCTGCTGTTCATCAAGCTGAGCTTGAGCAATTGAATGAGTTCTTCAGCATCTGAGATTTTCTCTGCAATGTTAGGGTCATCTGTTGCTGTTTGGTAATTGTTCTTGTCAATTTCCACCCACTTTGCTTTGAATCTCTTAAACAGTTGTATGTCAGGGCCACTAGAAGATGGCAAGGAGACAGAAACTGCAGCTTCTAACACTATTTCGAAAATATGATGTCGGCAAGCCAGCCACAGCATATCTTTATCCAATCTTTGCTCTAGTAACATACAAGCACCACTCTTAGAACCTGTGTTGGAGGCAGTGGTGTCAAAACACATGCCCTTCACTTGGTCATATATTCCACTCCAATACTAACTGATGGACAGCATCTGCAATGTTTTGACCAGTTCCTCTGGCAAGTTTGGGAATACCAAGAAGCTGATCAACTCCTTGGCCGGAAATTAGAACTGGCAGTCGATCAACATTTTCATGACCAGTATATCTTCCAGTAGTTTGCCGTCCCAATGTATTTGGAGAGGGCAATTTGTTTCGAAATCCTGCTTCAAATTTTCTGCATTGTCTTGCGGTTCCTTTGTCTTGCTCTCCGTATCGATGAATAGCTAACACTGTATTCTTCAGGGTTTTTGCCCAAGAGCATTGATTGTTGGGATCAAGATTTCCGAAGCAGCTCTATCACTTACTTTTTGCAGCATCAAGAGATACAAGCATTGAAGAATCCATAAGCTTTGCACTCTTAGACTTTGATCTACTTTGTCTCGAAGTTGATGGCTGCTGAGGGTCAGCAACAAATTCTTCTTCTGATTTTGAACTATCTTCATTCAAACTTGAAGGACTTGAACTTGAGAGCACTGCTGCTTCGAAAACGGCTGTTTCCCTCTTTCTTTTCTTTTCAAGCAATGTTTCCTTTTCTCTAGCAATCTCTTCCATTTGTGAAAAACTTTATCCACTCCAGACATTTTGCCTTTTCTTCCTTTTTGTCGTTGCAGCATCAAAAACTCACGATCTTCATCTATCTTTATCATGTCAAGCACTTGTCAAACAGATCTTGCAAGTCATTTTGCCAGCTCTCTTGTTTTTGAAGTAGTGCAGGTGATTGCTTCTTCTTATTATTTCTGTTCTTCTTTAGTTTCTCCCACTCGTTGAAAAGTTTCTTTACTCTCTCCACGACATGACATTTCAACACTGTTGGGATGCGTGCCTTTTCCCACACATCCATAACATCTCTAGCAGTCAACAAAGCCGCTGTTTTCACCTGTTGCTTTTTATTGATCTTGTAGTTCATAAACAATGCTAATGTTTCCCTTTTAGATGGAAGCTGGGTTTCTTTGAAGGACTCTATAGGATGTCCTATGAGCCAAACAACTGTTTTGTGACGCGTATGCCGCTCCATGAGTGCAACTCAGCAACTGCTATACAACCACTCTCAGCGAAGGCAGCAAAGATACTGAGTCAGTGACGCCGCACTTACACTGACGTGGCCGCCACAGTGACGTCACAGCAAAGAAATGATTCTAGAATGTTCGGCCACGGCGTCTATAGCAATGAAAGGGATGAGAAGGTTTACGGAAAGAGGTTCAGAGTCTGTTATGACTGCTATATGTTGCTGACTACCATTTTTGATGAAATCTGCAAAATAAATAAATGTACAATAAATACAAACTGAAAAATAACAATATACAAAATGTTCAATGGATGGTAGCAACCTCTAAAATGTCTTCAATTGTGCTGAAATTTTGCATGTTCAGTTTTTACACTAAATTAAATAAAATTAGAGGGTGTCTTCAAGTTTTTGAAATGATAAGTTATTTGCATCACCCTATAAATTATATATATATATATATATATATATATATATATATAACAATGATAATAATAATAATAATAAGAAGAAGATTAGTAGCAACTAATAGTCATTAAAAGAAAGTTAAACTTAGCTACTAGTCTGAAAACAATTACTGAGAAAATGTAGTTGGGGACAATCGCGAATCTCCGAGACTACTGAAATTACACCTTTTTTGAAAAGACTGTGTAGTGTGTAAGATGCATGCGTGTGTAGTAAGGAATATAGTGAGAAGCGCGTATTTGAGAGTATGCTGGGCTGCTCACAGGGTAGACGTGACATGTAAAAAGGCCAGATGAAGAGGACAGTGATGGGAGAAACAGGGTTCAGACACTTCCTGCCTTCTGTTGGAATGGCACATACAAACTCCTTATATATATATATATATATATATATATATATATATATATATATATACACACATTGTGTAGTGGTGTGGGAACGGCGTTCCCTTCCTTTTTTTTTGGTAGATGGAACGGCATTCCCTCACTCTTTCAAATAAATCCGAACTTACAAATCTCTAACGTCATGAAATTTTAATTCCACCCCTAGAAGAAATGTAAGAATCATTAACTGTTTCATTTCTTTTAGCTTCGACTGAGGCAATGCTAGCCTAAAAGATCTGATGAAACAATCACCACGGCGTACCAGTTGTTAACTTTTTTTTTAGTTAATCATTCCAGTTGTTAGCTATTTTTATTGATCGTACTGGATGTCATATATCTAATGACACTGGAAATACTGCATCTTCAACCTTGGAATATATCCTAATATCCAGTGCATATGACCTCAAAATATCCCTGAAATTGGTCAGATTTCAAAAGATTTCCCGGGGTCTTACAGTGCCCCGGACCCCCAGCTGTATGGGCTCGCCGCGCTCGCTATTCCCCCCCCCCCGCATCTGAGTAACACTTTCAAAATGCGTTCCCTCACTTCTTTATTTAGCACTACACCACTGTATAATATATATATATATATATATATATATATATATATATATATATATATATATATATATATATATTTAAATTGAACTCGTGTAAATATGTATGGCGGTTATTATGAGTCAGAAGTTATAATGAGATCGATGTACAGTTCCCTCGAATGATCTGTGAAATAATTTTAAATTAAATGTTAGGGCTCACGTCATTGCGGAAACTAAGATCGCATGATGATACTTTTACGTTTTTAATACAGGTGAAAAGGCGTATGTTGCATACTATACGTACATATATTAGGATTGAAAGTATTTTTGTGGCCATTTGTACAGAAAATAATGCTTTTTATACGAGATCTGATATCATAAAGCATTAATTATAACATTTTAAACGTTGTGTAACGGTACGCTTCAATTTGTAAAGACATGTTTGGTACAGCTAGTGACAAAAACAATAAGCATGAACATTCTGCGTGATTGATGTAAATACTGAGACTTGTCTGGCGTGAAAGAAAAGTGAAAACAAATACGTTTATTATGAGAGTTATGAGGAATTGTGAACAGTCGATAAATAAGAGAAATGCTAATTAAAGTAATGTGAATGGACGCTATGACTGCAACTACAGGGTGTCC
>JAJOZX010000166.1:97500-102500 GCA_023014485.1 Bathynomus jamesi
TCCTAAATATTAATATATATATATATATATATATATATATATATATATATATATATATATATTTTGTTATATATTGATATTTGTGTCGTTTGAAAATCAGTGTCTTTAAATATCTGTTGATGAATAAGAGTGAGGCGAACGCTGACGTTTCTGCGTGGTAATGAACTGAGAACGTCTAAGTACGATAATTAGTTATCCCTTTTAATGAAGAGAATCTTGATAAAGATGACGTAGTAAATCGTTGAAAGACATATATATATATTACCTAACCTAACCAGTTTCGTTTGGTTAGGTTATTATTATTATTATTATTAGCTATATATTATTATTATTATTATGTGATGCTAAGTAAGGTTAACTTTTTTCCAAAATTTATACCTACAATTCCCAGTTCTGAAGCTCATTGTGTTTATAAAGAAAAGTAAAAATATTTCATAATTTGGAAATATTCTCATTTTACACGAAAATGTATATGTAAATAACTTCAGAAAATTTTGTTTCCTTGCTCTGTATTATGTATCCAACTCCGTCCTTTTTATGCAATTTATGGGTTATACTATATATATATATACTGATATTATATGACGGTAAAATACAGTACATTAAATGACGATTCAAACCATACTCTTTCTACCATAGAGAAAGCTGTCTACGCAATCCTGTTTACATTTTCTTTGAAATTGTTTATTTAAAGGTGGACTTTAAATTTTATTATTTAAGAAAATTTGTTCTCACATTTCATGAAACAATTCCAGAACGTTGTTTCTCTAGATATTTATTCATATAGTTTTAAAAATAAAAACAACAGTGCCACGGTTTCTAGTTTTGCATGCTTTGGCACTGGTCCCCTTTTGATACGAAAGCATCGCATAGTCGTTGTAGAATGTCCGGTATTTCTCTTTTGTCTATGACAATATTTGTTTTCAGTCACCAGCTACTGAAATGTTTCTTCCCGAGAAGTCTTGTAACCCTCGGTTATTTGCTTTTCCCCTCAGTGAGGGAAAAGACACGTTTTACGTTCTCTTTGGTAATTCTGTTTCTTTTCTTTGTTTGATTGTGGGTGTTTTAATTAGTTCTTTGACGTCGCACTTAAGAGCTTAATACCCGCACTCTGTTTTCTATTGTATTTTCCTGACAATTGTTTTTATATACTGTATATATATATATATATATATTATAATTATATATATATATATATTAAGCAACTCTTTCAACGTATAGTATTACTAATTAATTCCATATTCCCCACATGAATAAAATTATTTATTTTATATATTTGAGCGCTTTTATACAGTTTGAATTTTCTCGTCTTAAAAACAACGAAAGTAAAAATATTGACTTTATTTTCAGATGCTTGAAATGCCCCAAATGGAACTCAACACGAGGAAGCTTTCAGACAAATTCCTCTTAAATATAAGAATTTTCCTAAACTGAGTTTTTATTTATTTAAAGTGTATTTCAGATGGTTATTCCTATATAGCGCGAGCTATTTTGTCTTTAGTATACACGTACAGAAAGTGTATATGTGTATGTAGTATGATCTACATGTATGTAATGAGAGAGAGAGAGAGAGAGAGAATTACTTTTAGGATTTTAGTTTTACATTTAAACCGAATTGCAAAAGAAAGATAAGTTGACTCTTGCCGATTTCCTTTCACATTCAAGAGTTTCGTATAAGTGTTCCGTATATATATATATATATATATATATTGTGGCGCAAACACTTTTTGATTGCCTTTATTGCGTGCGCGGATTCGTTTGTTCAGGATGGCTCTGGTTATCACTCGGATAACCTATCAATTTTATAAGCACAATTTTCTCTGCTTACTTGAAGTCCACTTTTAATTTTGAACTCATATCAGACCAGAAATAGATCAAAGCATGTTATTTCTCCTCAGTTTAGATTGTCTTCATTTCAAAAATTATCCATTTTCATTGGACTGAAACTCTGGAATGATTGAAATGCTGATATAAAAAATATTGCGAATGTAAATTCGTTTAAAACCCATTTGAAATCGCGATGAATAATGGAATACTTATAAAAATCTAGGATTAAATGTACATTACTCTATTGTTTATTCATTTCTCGTGTGTAATCTAGGATTAAATGCACATTACTCGTTATCGTTCATCTTTCATGTCAAATATTGATTTCTTTGTATAGTATTGACGTCATACCTTCAATAATGACTTTGTATTTGTTTTATATCTATACTAATAATAAATTAAGATTAATATATACTCTAATTAATAATTCTTACTCATGATTTATATATTATTAATAATAAGAAGTATGCGTTTTATTTTTAATTAGGAGCCCAGTAAATAAATAAATATTTATTAAATAAATAAAATAAAATAAGCTTAAATAAAATAAATAGCCCAATTTCATTATTTATGTCAAAACAAAAACAAAAATTATAAAAATTGTATTTATTTTATCAATAAACGTTATTCAATTCAATTCAATTCAAATGTATGAGATCGTTAAAATAATACCGTTCCACAAATTATCCAATACAAAATATTAGCTTCCCAAATCCAATATCATTTTGACGCAAGAAAATCAAACAAGTGCATCAGAAAATCAAATTATACATTAGATTGTGTAACTAGAACTTTAGATACACTGAACCCAACCTCGATTAATAGAAAAAAAACGTTAAAATCTTCTAGAAAAACCTGTAAGATAAAGTTATCATATCATACAAACTAGAATATTATCTATTTCTCACCTATTTCCACTCAACCCTTCTTTATCCGTTCTCTGCTGCTCTTTACGCACCAATTACAATTAAGATAAATAATTTTATTCCTGGATAGCCAAACATTTCTTTTACAATATTATGGTATTTAATATTATTATAAAGGGTGTTCGGAAAGTCACTGTGCACTTATATTTATTTAATAGCATACAATAGTATAACATTGCATATATGATAGAGGTTATGGATGGGACCATCAGAACTTATAAAAGGTGTTGAAAACTAAATAAAAATAATAATAAAATAATAAAAAAATAATATAAAAAATATAAATATAAGAATATAAAAATATAAAAAAACATTAATTATATAAGTGCACAGTGACTTTCCGAACACCCTGTACATGGATTCTATATCCTTTGGAAAATTAACATTTGCACTCACAAACATAATTTCTATTATAGCACTTTCAATTCACCAGACCAAAGTTGTCTTGTTATTATAAGACTAACCAAAAAATTGTTTAATTCTGGTAAAACGGAATATATATTACGTTTATTTGAACACAAATGCGTGCTTTAATTACTAAAAAAAATATCTCTCTTCAAACTTAAAGTATTTTGCGGTTAGAACCACGATACATATTGTAATAAAATATTTAATGAAAGCCAAAAGATGTTTTGTGAATTTTACAAAAAGAGCTTGGCTATTAAAGGCGCAAGTTTCGCATTAAATGTATCGCGTTTTAAGCCAAACACGTAAACAAATAATACTTTAATGATACTAGTCTTGTGCCCATTAATCAGGCGAGTGAAATGAATGCATGGAAATGCATTAAGAATTAATTGGCCTGTAATGTTCGTATAATCTATTTCGTTGTTATTAAAATGAGAATGATCATTTATTCGCAAATACAAATGCTTCTCATTGCCGTTAAAATAATTTCGAAAAGGGGTCTTACTCTGTTCGTTTAAGGGTATACGGGTTAATATAATATTGTTAATTATTATTACACTGATATAGCTCATACATATAGTTTACTATAATTACAGTAATATAACTTATTTAGGTTAATATAGTTAATTACAATAATATAGCTTATACGAGTTAATATATTATAGTTAATCACAGTGATTTCGTTCATATATACGTATATGGTTCTAATAGTATATAATACCAGGGTCGGTACGAAAGTAATCCCTCTTATTTTTCAGTTTATATTTACTTTATTTAATTTTATTTATATATATACACACACACACTGCTTTCCAAATTATTAAGCAGATTACATTTTCTCCAATGTTTTCAAAAGTTTTTCCCCGATTTCAATGAAATTTTGTAGCAAGTAATCACTATATATAGCAGCATTGATGGCATTCATTTCGATAAAATATTTTGATAATTAAAATAATTATCTCATTTTATTGAAAAATATGTAAAATATTGTGTTCCGAATTATTAAGCAAGTATTCTATTTACGGATCTAAATGGTGAAAATGGGTAAGAAGAAGGATTTAACACTAACTGAGAAAAGAAAAATAGTCAAGTTACTCGCTGAAAATATAAAATCTATTGAAATTGCGAAGCAGTTTGGCAGAGCTTATCGAACTGTAAACAAGTTTGTAGCGGAGGGTACTAAACTGAGGCAGCGAAGTGATAAAGGAGCTATAAGAAAAGTGACAAGGCGGTAGATATCTGTAATCAAGCGCAAATTGCAAAGCATCCATTGTCCTCAAGTAAAGAGGTTTTTGAGCAGGCTGGCATACATAATGTACCAAGAACATCTCGATGTGGAATCCTCCAAACAATTGGCAAGACGTGCAAACCTACGATTCAGTCACCATTAACACCCAGGTACAAGAAGCAGCGTGTTGAACGGGCGCGTCAGTACGTGAAAACAGATTTCAATGCTGCATTGTTAACCGATGAATGAAGAGCAACCCTTGAAGGATCTGATGGTTGGTCAAGAAGATGGATTGCTAAGGGTCAATCTCTACCATGGAATGAGGTTTTCTTTTAGAAAGTTTGTGTAAGACTGGGCATTCATTTTTACACCATCAGGCACTCTGTATGGGACAGCTACTTCATTGCCTATCAATCCTGCCCAAAACATGACACTACCTCCACCTTGTTGGCGTCTTAATCTCGATAGTAGAAATTGGCTCTCAGCAATCCATCTTCTTGACCAAACATCAAGTCCCTCAAGGGTTGCTTTTCATTCATCGGTGGACAATACAGTATTAAAATCTGTTTTCACGTACTGACGCGCCCATTCAACACGCTGCTTCTTGTACA
>JAJOZX010000166.1:107500-110000 GCA_023014485.1 Bathynomus jamesi
AGGCTTCTCAGGCTGCGGGATTTTCTAATTGCCATTTTTTGTAGCCTTCATGTTGTTTCAATATCTGCTACTCCGATGAACATTTTTCGCTCTGTTCGTTGATCCATCAAGAAATCCCGTTCTAAAACAGGGACTTTGGAAGCCTTCGTACAAGAGCATCTTTCAAAACACTTGCACTTGCATGCAGCAATGTCAAATAATTTCTTAGCTTCATTTTTTAATTTATTTATTTTCTCTTTATAACTTTCATTTTCCCGCCGCCCCTTGAATCCTTTTAATATCGTTCGATACTTCTTGTGGTGTACTTTTAACATATCCAAAATACGTTTCTCTGATAGCACTGGGATAGATGCTTTGGAGTAAATATCGATTATTTTCTTTGTAAGATTCTTCGCAATGACGTCTACAGAAGGATCTTTATTTGACGTTTGCTTTAGTCGATACCTTTTCCAGAGAAAACACTTCATCACGTCTTCATAAGTTGGAAGTTGACTCTCATTTAAGTCGTTACCACTGCCGAAAATGGGCACAAGTTTGCTTGCCTCATACGCGAGGTAGATGGTCTACTTGAGTCCTGCATCTTGAAAGAACAACGAATAACAACATCTTCTGTCACTGCCAGGCTAACACTGGCCTGTCAGGCTGAGTCAGTGAGAGAGTGAGTCCGTGAGAAAGAGAGTGGTGATGTTGATGTATCTATCTATATCTGATGTATTTATCACTACCGCTAAGTAACTACTGAAATATATTGACTTGTACAAATTCTTGAATATATATAATAAATGACATATTTTAGCATACTTTACCGTCTCGGGGGCACCTGAAAATGACCTCCGATTGCAATGATGTTTTACAGTGATCATTTTTACACCAAATGGCACCTTTTCCCGACTACCCAAGTTCGATTTTTGAAAAAGTGTATTTCGCTCCACCCTAATATATATATATATATATATATATATATATATATATATATATATATATATATATATGTATGTGTTACCTTCGTGAAATAATTTTCATATATATATATATATATATATATATATAAAACTTACTACAACATACAAAATGGATAAAGGTGTTCTCTAAGTCTTAATAAAGTCGTCTGGCGTCATCTGAAATAAAATTACGCAATGAACAGACCATAAACTAACAAATGGTTAAAGATAGATTTGAACTGGCCATTATTGTGACATGAGCCATACAGTCATACACATATCTTGAATTTTGCCATAGTATGCTATTAGATGTACACTTATAGATATAGTTCTAATCTAAGAGACAAAAATTTTCACGGTCATTCAATTTTCCTTCTGTAATTATGTATTATGCACTATACTCGTATATTTTATTAATTGATGCATTCATAGTTTAAGTGGAAGTATGAAGAGTTAAACATCTTTTCACACAAAGCATCATTCTGCCCATACTCCCATTTCAGGGTACAAGCAGCTCGCAGCAGCAATGCCAGGCAAATAGGAGGGGGGGGGGGTCAAAGAACTGACGCAGCTTCCGTACGTGGTTCATCACCATTGAAAACAACAATGCTCCGTGTTAGTCTAGTCAAACGAACATCCATATTCGTACTCAATTTACCGCAATTTTCGTTAGTTTGTATTGCGGACACTTTCAGTTATTATCAGTCCTGATGTATGATTATTCAGGAGCAAGATGCACCGCAAGTTCGTGTTTCTTCCCAAAGGCAGCACAAATTTACTTGTACTAATCACAGTCATACTCGTATATTTTTAATTTCACCGACAAAATGTTTCACGGTCATTTAATTTTTTTTAAGGCGGACGTAGTTTGGATGTAATGAGCGTTCAAAGGGCTCTTGCCAATTTTATTCCGACAGTAACTCGAAAAGTTTAATACTGTGTAGTATTTACTGTTCCAAACAAAGTCTATACATCTAATGAGTTAGCTCGCAACTGTTTCAAGAAGAATATTATAGAAGCATAACAGTTGAAACTTGGAAATGATACTAGGAAGTTACTTGATATTTGAAGATGTTTTAAAAAGTTATTTAAAACCGAAAATACAGCGGGGATTTTCATGTTTCAGTTGTTCTACTGTATACATTTCGTATGAAGTCGCTTCTCTGCTTCTCTACAAGAAATAACAAACATTTTGCAATAGTAAAACGATATCTAGCATGTTTTTAACATGTTTCTGACATGTTTCTGACATGTTTTATATATATATATATATATATATATATATATACTGTGTATATATAAGAATTTCCTCGTATCACGTAATATTCCGTGACAAGTAAATACTGTGCCGTATGAATAGATGACTTGTTACAGTATGTTTTCTACACCAGTTGAGTGTTTATACAGGGAATTTCTAAGACGGTATAGAAAAAAGTAAATGATCATATAAGACGACACTCAGTCGCGATCCGCATTTATACAGATGATTCTGGAGGCGACCTCAATCAACATCGAACAAATCAAGTGTCACCAGGAACTGACATTCACGGAAGCACTCA
>JAJOZX010000166.1:115000-182500 GCA_023014485.1 Bathynomus jamesi
TATCAATGAGAAAAATGAATGACATAATATATTTTTCTCACTTGTGCAGTTCTTTTCGTGACAGACATAGACGACATATTATAGTTTATAATTAACGTTTTTGGTCTATATTCATCAGTATAATGGAAATACAAAAGTAATTTATGTTGTACGATTTCAACTACTGTATAGTGTATCATCATTAGTTGGTTTCCATATATATATATATATATATATATATACAGTATAAAGAAAGGTATGTACAGTTTCGGGAAAAATGTCCGCCTGAAAAATAAAATTCCTCAAAAAATAAAAGTTACAGTAATCAGTAATAATAATATATATATATATATATATATATATATATACATTTTAACTGCAAACACGCAGTATAATTAACGTAAAGAACGACGCTTGTATAGGAGAATATTCCGCGCAAGATGAGGAGGGAGAACGAAACAAATGAAAAAATGAGCTAACCACCCGGGAATCGAACCCGGGATCTTCCGATTGCCGATCAGATATGATAACCATTACCATGGTTACCTCATTTTTTCATTGTTTCGTTCTCCTCCTCATCTGCGCGGAATATTTCCTATACAAGCGTCGTTCTTACGTTAATTATACTGCGTGTTTGCAGTTAAAATATATAATGTACGGCATGCGGGAGGTGCCCCCTTGGGGCATTGGTTTCTGCGCGTATGTAGGAGAATTACGGCATTTGACGGAGTGAGGCCCATGGGTGTAATGGTATCATATCTGATCGGCAATCGGAAGATCCCGGGTTCGATTCCCGGGTGGTTACCTCATTTTTTTTTTTTTTTCATTTGTTTCGTCCCTCCTCATCTTGCGCGGAATATTCTCCATACAAGCGTCGCTTTACGTATATATATATATATATATATATATATATATATATGATGCAACTTCACAAAAAAAATGCTGAAGATGCTTGAATCAGTTCAAATTTGAAGTTTTTCGTAAGCCTACTAATAAAACTCTTATGTGCATTTTATTCTGACCATCATCCCTCGATAAAATCTTCTATTTTCTCTGCTATGTTTCTTAGAGTATTGAGAGTTGTCAGTCCTGAATTTTTAGATTCCGAGTTATGCAATATCATGAATATTGGTACTAAATTATGTTTCCTATTTCATTTTTAGATAACTGCCTTAGGAAAGCCAAGAATAGGTATTATAATAGCGTAACTATAAGGAATTGAGCGTAAAATATCACCTTAGCCTACTTAATGGTATTTTCATATCTTCCGACTTACTTAAAGTAATTGGTATAACGTAGTATCACGCCTAATAAAGTATAGCCCGGATAATGCGGTTGGCTGTGTGTATTCGATCGGATGTACACAATATAACTCAGTATATAGAGGCCAAACGGGTAAAACGTTAGATATTAGGGTATAACAGCATAAATATACGTGTCGAACAGCAAATAATTCTAATGCATTGTTTAACCATATGTATAGATGTAATCATAGTATCAAGTGGGATAGTTCTAAAGCGCTCGTTAAAAACACAGATATAATTGAAAGGAATATTCTAGAATGTGCATTTATCCATTTTAAAAATAATTTCAATAACAGTGTGGGAATGTATAAAATTGACAATATCGTGTTAAAATACCTTTTGTCTTTAATGAACTCGTGAATCATGTGCTAATCTTTTTATTTTTCTGTCCCGTTGTACATATGTATATATTTTCGTCATCTCGCCTTATCTCTTCATTCCCTGACGAGGTGTACTCTGAATACACGAAAGACCTTGGAATCATTTTTCTTTTTCCTTGTGAGTTTGCATCATTCATTCATTTCACGTGTTTAATTGTGAAATTCATCCCATATAATATATATATATATATCATAGACATTATTATTAATACTAAAATGTATCTGCATACAATATAGTTTACAAATCCAGTCCAGTATTCATAACTTCATAAGAATTTGTACATTATTTAGTATTCCAGACGTACTGTAAAAACGCCATTATGTAATGTATTATGGGGAAAACGAGACAAATCATACACACTAAAATACAATAGTTATGTCTCAGAGTTTCTAATTATTGTTACATCAATTAATTAAACATTTTTCGTTTCATGAAATTGAAAAGAAAACGAAGATTCACGCGATTTCCTCAAACTTCATTTAGGTTCAACTTAAATTAAAAGCAATATTTTCTGAAACGAGTTAAAGAGTTTCGTTAAAATGAGGCATACATTCTAATCTTTTCTGTCACATTCAAATGCAGACATGATATTCTAATGTTATCCTGCCTGCAACCTTACAACATTACCAAACACCATAACTTTTCTTTTTACCACTTTTGTTTTTGTAATAGTGGCTGCGTGGTGGAAGAAGAGACTGCTCTATTCTATACTTATTTTACCTCTCTCTCTCCTCTCTCTCTCTCTTCTCTCTCTCTCTCTCTCTCTCTCTTACACACACACACACACACACACACACACACTCTTCGCTTCTTTCTTGGGCTAGCCTTCAGTGGAGCTTCGTTTCTTGTTAGCCTGTAAAATCTGTAACTTCTTGCATTAGTGTGTCCCATAAAATTGAATAAAATCGTCTGGCGTAAAGCGGATGTTATGTAACAAAGGATAAAATGAACTTGAAAACAATAATTTAACAAGAAATCCAGCTTTAATATTTTTTCGATTTTGGAGGAGTGTGAAAGTGGAGATATTGTTGCAATTTTTACAGTCTCATTATTTTGCTATATTTTATATTTAGGTTAATAAAATTACAATTTTTAACGTTCATTAATTTAATAAAAACGGTAAAGAACGTGTAATTCAAGGATAAAACAACAATTACCATAAAACAAGTTCTTAATTTATACTGGTACGTTAAAAATTTTATGCAGAAAAAATGTTTTTTCCAAGAAGTCCCGTAATTCTTTAAAAATATATACAAATACGAGGACAAACTTTATTAAAAACTATATATAAAATTCCTCTTTACAATCCTGAATACGGAAATAACCCACTGACTATGTACGAAATTTGGAGTTACAAAGTCATTAAAACTTCTGGTACAAAATTTGAGCCAAACGAATTAAGAATTATAATGTATATGACCGAACTTAATTTAAGGTTATTTAGTATATGAATGTTTAATGATTAAACAACGGAATTATCATAATCATTTCATTTGGAAATTACTCTAGGAAAAAGTGTTACAAAACTATCTTTTGACGAGGTGCGAGACAGTATAAAAAATCATTGACAAAAAATTAATATGATAAAATTCTATAATTTAAATTATTTCGAGTCGAAATGGTTATATGACTGAAAATACGAAAGAATGAACTTTGCACTAAGAGTTATTATTCGTGTATATTTCTCTGGGAAAAAAGTTCACCTAGGAAAAAATACTAATTTCAATATACGAGTTTTTCTTGGATATTTTATTCTTTTTGGTGACAGTAACAAAATTTTAAGAAAACGAAACCCAGTCATTAATAATGAGCAATTTTTTAAGCATTTAGAAATTGTACGAATTCCTAGGCGAACTTCTTTCCTTCCCAAAGAAGGATTTTAATTCGTGTGTTAAAATTTTATTTTCACATTATTTATTAATTTCATATAATGTCTATTTATTTTTTTTATTTTGCATTACTTCATTTTACAAGGAAATCCGTAAATTTGAGGGAAACTTCGATTGTTTCACCGAAAAAAGCGAAGATAACTGGTGATGAAAGGACCTATCGAAAGAGGAAACTTTCCATCGACGCGGGACAAATTCTCGAATGAAAAATTTCTCGACAAAAATGCTTCGACCTCCACAAACAAAGGCGACGAAACACAAAATGATCTATGGCACCATCTACTCTAACCTAACCAAACTTGATTTAACCTAACCTAGCGCAACCTAACCTAACTTAAACCAACCCAACCTAACTACACTGAACCAACATTTACAAAGATTACTGTTACGAATTTGAAAAACAGAAAAACTTGATTAAAATATTTCATCACAATATTTCGACAAAAATTCTAGTCCAGTTTTTGTCCTATTTCTTAAAGTGTAAAATACGATTCAATAACTTTTGGCTTCGTGGTTTTCATTATAAAATTTATATAGCTCTTATTTTAGGTTTGCATCCAGTATTAGAACTAATCAAACTGTAAGTGAATGGAAATATTATTGCTTAAAACAGGTCTAACAATATATATATATAATATATATATATATATATCAGTGGCGTGCAGTCAGAGTAAGCGGGGCATGCGCCACCTTCCCAGTTAAGTCAAATTACAAAAAGTCAGTATATTACTTAGTAATCGAAAACCAATATAAAGTTATGATGCTTGTATAATGTGTATATATATATATATATATATATATAATTATATATATATATATAATACGCCTCTCCCCGAGTTCGAGCAAAGTGAGGATGTTACTCGAGAGAGGGTATTACTTTAGCACTCCTGGATGCAGAAATAGTTTACTCTTCGTATTCCACAATCGCGGAGTATTGTGTGGGCCCGTGATTTTCTTTTTCCCAGTTATCAAAGTCCAAAGAGCAGAAAATAAACACAACGGTTTATACGATTTATAATTTGAGTATAGGCGAGATAAAATAATTGATTAGAGTGAATCAAATGTTTTTTTTATACAGAACAGAGTTAATAATAATAACGATAATAAAAGTTTCATAATTATAATAATTACTTTTTCCTCATTGTAAGATATGAAATAAGCCAGAGACCCTCTAAGACACCCTTTTCCGTCCTGAGTCTCCAAGCTTTATGAATCAATTGCTAAGCTACTGTCCTTTCTTAATACAGTCAGACTTAAATTGAAACGCCATGACTCTTCCAATTTCCAAAGCAATTCCCGTTAACGGACCGAAAACACGCCATTTCAGCCGGAGACCCCTCCTCTCCCAGGGATCTACATTAAGGGCGTTGATCCCCTTCTTATATAGTCAAAGGAACGGAACCTGGCTACACCATCACGCAAGCGGTTGACGTCACCTGAGAACATTGTAGAACCGAGCTTCTCAACAAGTGTTTTTCCAAGTGAAATCAAAGAAAACCATCGAGTCACTGCGAGTGAATTCCGTTCGAAAGGAAACGAGTCATACATAGCTTTTTCCTTGTGGGTTTGCAGCATATATACGAGGGTCACTCAATATTTTTGCCCCACCTTTTTTTTTTTCAAGTTTCCTTGTAAGTTCCAGAAATTTTGAAATTTTGTACACAAGTAGTTACATACCTTTTTTACAAGTTTTATTTTTCCACATAGTCTCCATCCTTTTCTACGGCTTTCCTCTACCTCGAAACAAGGGCCTTATGCCTTGATGGTAAAAGTCCGCTGGCTTCCGCTGGAGCCACCTCTTAACCTCCTCAACAACCTCATCGTCACTCTGAAACTTTCTTCTACGAATAGCATCCTTCATTGGCCCAAACAAATGGAAGTCTGAAGGTGCCAGATCCGGGCAGTATGGAGGGTGGGGTAACAAAATCAAGCCCATTTTTGTGATGGCCTCTCTTGTTTGCAAACTGTTGTGTGGTCTTGCGTTATCGTGCAAAAGAAGGACTTCCAGTTTTCTCTCCGGTCGAACTCGCTTTATACGTCTCTGGATTCTCTGTAGGGTAGCAATATATGCCTCTGAGTTGATTGTTTGTCCTTCTTCATAATGTCCACCAGAATCACCCCTTTCATGTCCCAGAAGATGTGGTCATAACCTTTCCTACAGAGGGAGCCATTTTGAACTTTTTCTTACGGGAGAGTCTGCGTGATGCCACTCCATGGATTGACGTTTTGTTTCAGGTTCAAAGTGGTTACCCATGTCTCATCCCCAGTCACAATTCGTGAAAGGAAGTCATCCCCTGCTGTCTCATCGAACCAACGACTCGGAAGCAATTTCTTTTCTTGGGCTTTGTGATCTTCAGTCAGTTCGCGAGGAACAAACCGTGAACACACTTTTGAGTATCCCAATTGCTGAATTATCGTATTCACATTTCCTTCACTAATTCCTAGCTCCAGTGATAGCTCCTTGTATGTGACACGCCGATTGATCGAATGATGCTGTTAGCACGTTGCACAGTGTGAGATGTGACAGCCGATGCCGGGCGACCGCTGCGTGGCTCATCATCGAAGATGACTCTCCCTCTCTCGATGATCTCGCACGTTTAGACCAGCGTCCAACTGTGCTTCGATCAACAACAGCATCTCCGTAAACGCTTTGTAGACGTTTGTGAATATTCAACTGTTTCCTTCTCTGTGGTTAAGAACTCGATAACAGCTCTCTGTTTACGACGCACATCACTGTCAGACGCCATTTTCGAAACTCCGTTAACTATCGGTTTTATACAAGGGCGTTTAAAAGCGGTTTTATACAAGAAGGGGAGGTTCAAACTGGAAAAATCCGGTTATGTGAAGCGCAGAAAGTTCAAACTTACGGCCCAAAAGACATTTCAGCCCCATGGCCTATTATTTAGCTAAGAAAAAAAAGGTGGGGCAAAATATATTGAGTGGCCCCTAGTATTTGCAGCTACCGCTACCTTGTGGACACACCAACGCACGCCACTGATTTCACACACACACAAACACACACACACACATATTATATAATATATAATATATATATATAATAATAATAAAAAACACCACTAAAAAATGTAGAAAAATAAATATGACTTACATTTATATAAAATAGTGAAAAATAATTTCTTAATTAAGGTAATTTTCTTAAATGAAAGATTAATTTTAAATCTAAGCAAAGAAAATTGCTTGAATTCTTTAGCGCTGAGCGTTACTTAACTGATTTCTTTTTTTTGGTGGTTAATGCCAGAGGATTGTATTTAGACACAGAAAAGAGCCCTGCGCATTAAGTAGTTAAATCCCGAGATTTTCACACCTCAAAACACACACACACACACACACACACACATACACACATCAATTAATGGAGACACTCCCAAAATTTGTATGTACACTAGAAAATGTGTCGGAAAAATCTTTCATAGATTATTTTGGCACTTAAAGGCATCGGCACTCAGTCTTGAAGTTTCCAATTAATTTCGTTAAAATTCGAAGTGTTTCACAGTTATATTCCAAATGTGAGTTCTGAAACATTTACAATTTAGATAAGTTTTCCAGTGAGGCTTCACAAAACTATCGGTGTATATATTCATATACTATTAATTTGCTTCCCAAAACATGAGATTAAAAACACACACACACACACACACAATATATATATATATATATAAATACTTTATGAACCTCATGTTGTTTCGTGCGTTGGTCTCTCTTCACACGGAGGTCAAGCTGGAGGCCCCTCCTCTATTGCTGGTGGCCCCGCCTATATATATATATAGATATATATATATAACAAAAAGGAAAAACAATATAAAATGGTTTAAGACCTTAATGGAGCTAACGCACCATTTAGTTTAAAACTATAGAAAGCACTGACACATCTATAAAACATCAACAGGAAGAGGGGAAAAAAAGGGGAATAAATTTCTACGAAATTAGGAAAATACGTACGCTACCAATAGCCAATAGCGCAGTAAGGCCATAGAAGGCCTTACTAGGCTATAGTCTTCCTGTTTCAGCAGAATGAGCACCTCCACACACTCCTTGCGAAACTCGCAATTTTTGAGGAACACTTCACGAGCCAGTGGAATGGTCCATACTCACCCGACTTCACACCCCTAACTTTCTTTGTGGGGTTACATAAAGAGAGGATCCATTCTACAAGCTTAAGACACTTGAAGACCTAAAAACCAAAGTCTATGGAGTAATCAACAACATCCCAGCTGAACTATTTCCAAAAAATTATGTCAAACATTTGTGTAAAGATCAATATTGTGTTAAAAAGCATGGCGATTACACTGAACAAGTTTAATTAAAGTTACTAATCTACTATTTTACGTACTTATTGCGCTTGTCTGTGTCTAGATTCCTATTTAGAAATAGGGCCTTTTTTGGAACACCTGGTTGTGTGTGATATATATATATAATATTATATATATATATATATATATATATTACACACAGACCGTGCATGGAACAAGGAACTCTTCTGGAAAAATTATGTCCACTACAGTTCGAATAAGTACTGGTAAATGACAAATACCATAGTTTTCTTTTTCATGATGTTAGCTTGACGTGGGTAACGGGTCACTCGCAAAGAGGCCTCAAAATATAGCTTCCCTCACCAGCTATCTGCCAAGCAGATAGGATCCAGCTTTGGGACAGGATTAGGGATTACAGGTTCACCTAGCCTACTTATTATGTGTTATTTCTGAAAATAAAGAATTAAATTATAATGAATACAGTACTGTATTAATTAAATTAAATTAACATGCACTCAAAAATTAACACTCACCACACCAACAATTGACTGGGGTTGCTGGAAAGAATGACTGGAAAGATGGTGGTGTTGTTTTATTGTTTGGAAGGAGAGTCTCCTTCCATAAAGGCATTTGGTAGTTCAGGCAATAGATTGTGTTTTGAGAGTTTGAAGAGGTCCCTCAAGTTGATGGTTTTGGTTCATCTTGTTCTACAGAAGAAGTCTCTTTGGTTTGAAAAAACTATCAATCAGTGTCTGCTTGGGCTGGTCATTTCTTGGAGTTGAGTCGGTATGGGAGGAGCGCTGAGTTGATGGTGCTGTATGTTGTGTAGGCTCTGCCATGGATGGGATCTCTTTCCATGATTTTCCATGATCATGATTTTCCATGATTTTCCATCGCTTGTGGACTTTCTAGAACAAACATGTGAGTTGGTCGGTATCTCGATCAGCGGGGCACATTTCGATTAGCGGATGAATGGTTCTTATGGAAAATCTCAATCGTGCGAAACCTCGGTTATCGAGATCCTCGGATAGCGGGGATTCACAAACTTAAACCTCAACTGGCAGAATTGCGCGCCACTTTTAAAGCACCGTGAAACGGACATGTTAAGTACTGTACTTAAAAGTGGACGCTCAATTCTGCCATTTGAGGTTTAAGCTTTGGTTTTTGGCTGAAAAAACAATAGTTACCCGCTTTTTCTTTGATGTATTTAATCCGACGTGAATGCAGCGAGTTTCTTGCGTATATGAGGTTCTGAATATAGTAGGCTAGGTGTAGCTGTAAACCTTAGATCCTGTCCCAAAGCTGGATCCTATATGCTGGCAGATAGCTGGTGAAGGAAGCTATATTTTGGGTCCTCTTTGCGAAAGACCCGTTGCCCACGTCGGGCTAACATCATGAAAAAAGAAAAACTATAGTACTTGCATTTACCATACTTATTCGAATTATAGTGGATTTAATTTTCCCAGAAGAGTTCCTTGTTCCATGCACGGTCTGTGTGTAACATAAAAGATCTCAGGGGATCATTCTGAGTTCAATACCATGTGTGTGTATATATATATATATATATATATATATATATATATATATATATATATATATATATATATATATATAATATATATATATATATGATGAAAATAACCACGAAGGAAAAAGGAAACACAGAATGGTCCTTTTTCCTTCGTAGTTTTTTCATCATAAATATTATTCACGTGTTACTTTCGTGAAATAATTTTCATATATATATATATATATAATATAGATATATATAATATATATTATTATATATATATATAACGGGTGGCCCAAAAAAACGCCTTGAGATTTGAACATCAATAACTTTAAAAATATGCAGTTCACACTTCCAAAATTTACATAACTTTTACCTCAATCTATTGATAAGCCATCCTAAAATTTTCAGATCATACGGGGCTCAATAAACCTTACCCCCCCGCCCATGGCCTGAAACATTAGAGGTACAGTAAAACTAAACATACCTTACAAAAGAGAATTTAATCCTGCATTTAATGAGAAACAATTAAAACTTGGTGTTCCCGCCATTGGCTTCCAAGACAGCCTGAATTCGCTTTGGGTAGCTTGCCAAAAGTGACGTAATAGATCTTGATCGTTACGCAAATTGCTAAAACAGTTTCAATGTGTTGCGTCTTGTATCCTTCGAAAATCGATTTGCTGCAGGTTCTTGAAACAAGAGACATTCAGCCTTGTCCTTATAACTGATCCAATGTGTTCACAGACGTTCAGGTCAGGAGAATTTCCTGGCCATTCTTCATTTCCAAAGAAATCGATCTCATGGTTCCGCAACAACTGTTAGTGGCTAATGCTTAAAGCAGGGGGCCTTATCATGCAGAAGTGTGACCTGATCGACATCCATAACATTGTTTCGGTTTCTTAGAAAAGGAATGACATGCTGGGATAGAATAATATCACGAAAAATGCTGTCCATCCAAACTCTGACCATGGCTTCAGCACCCACATGAGCTTCTTGCAGTGAACAAAACAAACACACCAACACAGTCTGGAACTTTTTAATAATTCGCGGATAATGTTCATTGTCATCGATTTCATCTGGTGTTGTGCCCACACTCGATCATTTTGGTAGTTAGGCCGACGTGTTATGTAAACAAAAAATTCATCGGAGACAGCTAAATGCATGAAATCATCCCACATCCCTCTTCAAGATAATGGGCAAACCACATTCTGTCATTTGGTTAAGTGAGTTTTCTTGGCTTTGGAAGTCATGCCAAGGCTTTTAAACCTTTCCTATGACGGTACAGTCGAATGATCTCACCACTAACGATCTTCTCTCACACTTCGATCTCTCTAGAAAGTTTAGCACAGCTTTTTCCGCTTACGCGTACCGCTTTCAATGATGTCCTTTGTTTCCTGAGAGAGTGGCAAATTTGGGCGCCCAGATTTGGTTGTACCATTTCACATACCAAGTTTTATTCCAATTCTTTGACGAAGTCCTCACTTCTTCGCAACTTTTTGGCAACCCATGAACGTGTTTATAAGGTGGCTTCAGCATCAAAGCTTCCCGAAATGTATTGCTCGTATGCGATCTATCACACGTTGCTCTCCGAATCACCAATTAATTGAGAAGCCATTTATATTATCACTTTATCAGCTAGAGTAATTTTAATACCTGAATACATAAAGAATTTATATATTTTTATAAATCACTAAAAAACTATTTCGATATAAGTAAAACATGTAAGCTGCAAATGGGGGGGGGCCTAAGGTTTTTGGAACCCCTTACATAAAATACTTTTTTTTTGGGGCCACCCGAGATATATATATATATATAAGATATATATATATAACACGTTCCTTGTTTACAGTATACACGGGTTTGTGTAATATAAAGGTTTCTCATTGGACCATTCTGAGTTGTATATTCTATAATATATATATATATATATTATATATATATATATATATATATATATGGTCTTACGCAGGGTCTTCAAGAAAGGACTGATCATTTTAGTTGCATATTTTGCATATAATTTTTATTAGCAGAAACCCATACGAGTGCATATTTTCTTAAATTTAAAAAAATGTTTAAAATCAGGATTCTTTTGCATGCGAATGCAACATCTTTTTCTACATGCGATATTTCTTCAGTTTTTGTGCAACTATACAATAGAACAAACAAGTTTTCCAATGGCGGCAAAAAACAATGGATAAGAGATTTATGGCACAAGTTCTTGAAAATATCTAAAGTGTTTTTGCATGAAAAAGAAACCTCTTGATCTTGCAAATTCTATAAAGGTTTAGAAAGATAAGTAAAGTCACTGCTAATGAAAGATATATATATATATATATATATATATATATATATATATATATATATATGGGAATGAACTCAGAATATATATATATATATACACATTTCTAATTTTTCATGACTTAATGGCTAATAAATATTCTATATGAAAACCGTTTTTCACCATTTTATCCTTAAAGCAATAACTTTTCCTAATTTTGTAGAAATTAGGAAAAGACGACACCCGATACCAAAAGACTATAGCCTAGTAAGGCCATAGAAGGCCTTACTAGGCTATAATCTTTAAGAAAAGCTAAGTCTTGACTAAGCCTTAAGGACCTAGTCTACACAGAACAATATGGCTGAACACTCAAACAGTGATGCCATGTTTGCAGCTGGAACAGGAAATCAAGGTCGTTGAGTGGTTTCATGTAACAAATCCTGTGAAGCAGGTGCAGACAGTGGCGGACCTACATTTTTGGTACCCTGAAGCTTGAACTGTTATGGGGGCCCCTTCGCAACCAGCAACAATAGGGCAACATCCAACAAGGTTCAAAGGGCCTTGCTGCCCTTGCAAGGACCTCGAGGCCCAAATGGCGGAGAACGGGGTGGTGGGGTGGTGTCCTTGAAAATGGGCCATACAGTGAGCCCCTTCCCACCAGCAACGAGGTCTGGGTAACCGCTGTTATCTTCTTCAATGGGGTTGTTCTATGGCAAATCACCACAAATTTTTTAAAAATTTAACCACTACATCTCAGATTTTGATTAAAATTGCTGTACTGCACCAACGAAGGATTCGAGGATCCAGCTGCCAAAATGTCGACTATGAATAGATTCTGGCGAGCTCAGCGAGCCCATACAGCTGGGGGTTCGGGCGCTGCAAGCCTCCGAGAAAATTTTGAAATTTGACCAATTACAGGGCATTTGAGGCCATATGAAATGGGTATTAGAGCATATTCTAAGGTCAATATTAAGTACTTCAACCCATTGGCTTATGATTCTATCACTAAAATAGCCTTATTTTAATAACAAACACTTAAAAAAATTCCATCGATTTTGTTGAAAAATTCACTCATTAAAAAAAAAGTTGCTTCAGGGCCCCTCCTGGATTAGGGGCCCTGAAGCTTAAGCTTCATTAGTTTCATAGTAGATCCGCCACTGGGTGCAGAGGAACTCTTGAAGAGAATATGGATGTACAGATCCACCCGATAGAAAGACAATGTCACAAATTCTTAAAAAATTTCAAACAAAAGGAAATGCAAGCAGTCAACTTAAGGATAATAGTGGTAGGCGACGATTCACAAGAACTGTGCAACACGCAATTATGGTTCATGAAGTTATTCCCAGTCCGCAGAAGTCAATTCGACGTTTGTCAGCAGAAGTAGATATTTCACGAACGTCTATGCATCGTATACAAAATTCCCTACAAAATTCATTCACAAGCTTCACTGACTAATTCAAAAACAAAAATGAATGGAATTTACAACAACGATGCTTGGAAGCTAGAAGAAGATCCTGAGTTTTTGAAACACATCCACTTCACTGAGATTAATGAACAAAAATATAGTTAATGGAGAAGTTATGCTGGCACCCAATAGTGGGCACGTAATGTTGCTAAGCTCAGCATTTAGGTCGTGTTGGGAGGTATGGTGCAGTAGTAATTTCCTACTTCTTTGAGAATGAAACTGAAAAAAGCAGTAACGGTATCGCAAATTCATATCGTCAGATGCTTCAAGAGTTCTACTTACCACAACTAATTACAGTAGTTTGTTCCGTAAAAGAAATAACTGTATTCACAGTGGTTTGAGCAGGATTGAGCACCCCCACACATGCTTGTGAAACTCGCAACTTTTGAGGAAGAATTTTCCCAGACGACAATCTCACTTCATGAACCAGTGTAATGACCTCCCCTGACCTCACCTTCCTACCTGACATTCTTTGTGGGGTTACATAAAAGACAGGACCTATTTTACCAAGTCTAAGACATTTTGAAGACCTAAACACCAAAGTCTGAAGTAATCAACAACATCCCAGCTGAACTATTTCCAAAAATTGTCAAACGTTTGAGTAAAGTTAAATACTGTGTTAAAAAAAATGGCGATTACATAGAATATGTTTAATTAAGGTTAATAAACTCCCATGTTTTACGTACCTGTTGCGTTTGTCTTTGTGTCTAGATTCCTTTTTTTTAGCTTAGAACATTTATTTAGAAATATAGGCATTTTTGGTGGACACCTGGTGTATATATATATTTTTTTTATGCAGGAAGGAGGAGCCAAGGGCAAATGCCCACAAAAGCGCCCCTCCCATAGAAGAAGAAGAGAGCCAAAATCAAGGTCCGAGGTTTCCGAGATTCCCAGACACTCTGCGTTTGAGAGATGGGAGGTCGTAGACAGGAGGAAAGATGGATTGAGGAAGATTGTTCCAGAGTTGACCAGTTGAGTAGATGAAAGACTGAAAATACCGATTAACCCTTGCGTTAGATAGTTGGACAGAAAAGGAATGAGAAAGTGTAGAAAGTCTGGTACTGCGTGCTCTCCTTAAAGGAGGAGGCATGCAGTTAGAGAGTTCAGAAGAGCAATGTCTGTTATGATAGCGATAGCAAAGAGAGAGTGTGGCAACATTGCGGCGAAGAGAGAGAGAGAGAGAGAGAGAGAGAGAGAGAGAGAGAGAGAGAGATTGAAGACGATCAGAAAGAGGTGGGGAATTGATGAGACGAAAAGCCTTTAATTCCACCCGGTCAAGTACGGCTGTGTGGGTTGAACCACCCCACACATGAGAAGCATACTCCATACAGGAGCGAACAAGATCCCTGTACAGAGACAGCAACTGAGTGGGGGTGAAGAAACCGCGGAGGCGTACAGCACACCTAACCTCTTAGAAGCTGTTTTAGAAAGAGAGTATATGTGATATTTCCAGGAAAGATCACGAGAAAAGAAACGCCAAGAATGTTAAGAGAAGAGGAAGGATTGAGTTGTGTGTTGTTGAAGGTACGGGGATAGTCGTGTGGAAGATTGTGACAAGTAGACAGATGGAGGAACTGAGTTTTTGAGGCATTGAAAGCTACAAGGTTTACTCTGCCCCAATCAGATATAGCAGAAAGATCAGAGGTCAGGTGTCCCATAGCCGTCCTGCGCGATTCATGAAGTGACTGCTGTGAGGGACGCTTTGGCAAGCGGGTGGAGAAGTGAAGAGTGGAATCATCAGCATAGGAATGAATAGGACATGAAGTGCGAATTAAAAGATCATTTATAAATAAAAGGAAAAGAGTGGGTGACAGTTCAGAACCCTGAGGAACACCACTGTTAATAGCTTTAGGAGAAGAACAGTGGCCATCTACAACTGCAGCTATAGATTGGCCAGAAAGGAAATTAGAGATGAAGGCACAGATAGAAGGATAAAAACCGAAGGAGGGCAGTTTCGAAATGTCTAGCGCAATAGCAAGAGTTTCACCGAAATCCCGAAAGGAGGATGACCAAGAGTCAGAGAGATATGCAAGAAGATCGCCAGTAGAGCGTCCCCTGCGGAATCCATACTGACGATCTGAAAGAAGATTGTGAGAAGAAAGGTGTTTAAGAATCTTCCTATTAAGTTATTAAGGATAGATTCAAAAACTTTGGAAAGGCAAGAAGTCAAAGCAATTGGACGATAGTTGGAGGGTTGAGAGCGGTCACCCTTCTTTGGGACAGGCTGAATGAAAGCGAACTTCCAGCAGGAAGGAAAAGTACCAGATGAGAGACAAAGACGAAAGAGTTTGCCTAGGCAGGATGTCAGCACAGAAGCACAGTTTTTAAGAACAACAGGAGGAACACCATCAGAACCATACGCCTTCCTAGAGTTGAGCCCAGATAGGGCAGAAAAGCCATCTTTAGAAGAGATTCAAATTTCAGACATATTAAAGTCAGAGGGAGGAGGCGATGGACGAACATCACCGGAATTGTCCAGGGTTGAATTGTAAACGAAAGTTTGAGCGAAGAGTTCAGCTTTGTCAGGAGAAGAAACGGCAACTGTGCCGTCGGGGTGAAAAGAGGAGGGAAAGAAGAGGAAGTAAAGTTGTTGAAGAGGTTCTTAGCTAGATGCCAGAAAGAGCGAGAATTAGAATTGGATAGATTTTCACATTTTTGTCGGATGAAGGAATTTTTGGCGAGTCGAAGAACAGATTTTGCATGATTCCGGCAGAAATATAAGCTGAGTGACGGTCAGGAGTTGGATGGCGACGGTACCTTCTTAAGACCTTCTCTCTGTTGCGGATAGCATTAGAACAAGTAAAGTTAAACCACCAAGGCTTTTTTGTATTAGTAGTAGGAATAGAATATTGAATGTATGACCCTTTGCCCGAGAGAATCACCTCTGTGATGCGCTCTGCACACTCAGAAGGGTCCCGGCCACGGAAGCAGTACTCATTCCATGAGAAATCAAAGAAGTACTGGAGTGGTAGGGCAGGAAACAGATATAAGATTGTGATCGGTGGAACCCAATGGAGAGAAAAGTTTCACAGAGTAAGAAGAAGGATGAGAGGTAAGAAATAAATCCGGAATGTTGGGCCTATCTCCAATGCGATCGGGATAAGAGTAGGGTGCTATACAATCTACTCTAGGTCATTTAGGATAGAAAAGTTGTAAGCTAGTTCACCAGGGATGTCAGTGAAACGGGAGGAAAGCAAAAGGTGGTGGTGAACATTGAAATCTAAAATGGAGAGTTCAGCAAAGGGAGAGCGGGAAAGAATGTATTCCACTTTGGAAGTGAGGTAGTCAAAGAATTTTGGATAGTCCGTAGAATTAGAAAGGTAAACAGCGCAGATGTATTTAGTTTGAGATTGGCATGTAAGCCGTTGCTAGAGGGTATAGAATTCGGAAGATTCGAGTTCGGGAATACGAAAACAAGTTAGGTCATTGCGCATATATGCACAACATCCACCTTTGGAGTGAAATTGAGTATAGAGAAAGTAAGAGGGCACAGAAAAGGGGTTGCTGTCAGTCGTCCAAGACACTTGAGTTTCAGTGAGGGAAAAGAGATGAGGAAAAGGATATTGAAAATTTGAGAAAAGGCCACGAATGTTGCAGAAGTTTATGAAAAGTGAATCAAGCAGAGGTCCAGAACATCTCTAATGGGCGGTAGCAGATCCAGCCCTGCTGCCCGGGTCTGCGTTCCCGGTATCAGCAGGTGGGGGGCCAGAAGTGGGGACATTTATGGTCCCCTCCCCAGGGGACTCCGAGGCTCTTGTAGTTGATGTCATTTTTTTTTAATTTTGAAAAGATTATGTAGTGTGTAAGATGTATGTAGTGAGGAATAGGGGGAGAAGTGTGTGTTCGAGATCATGCTGGACTGCTCACAGGGTAGATGAGACACGGAAAAAGATCAGCTAAGGAGAACAGTGACAGGAGAAGTGGGAGTTCCAGCATTCCCTATCTTCTGTCTAACGTCCCCCTCCCCGGAGTACTTCCCTGGTCGATTGGTGTCTACAATCTCCTCCTTTATATATATATATATATATATATATATATTATATATATATATATATATATATAGGAATGAATTTCACAATTAAACACGAGTGTGTGTATCTATATATATATATATATATATCGGGTGAATTTTTTTAAACATCTGTACACTTAGAAGGTTTGTACTGAATAAATGAATTGAATTGAATAACCTTTATTAATAATAAAAAAATACATTGGTTTTACAATTTACAATGACATAAATAATTGTGAAGCTGGACTATTTATTTTATTTTATTTAACCTTTAAGCTTTAGGCTTTACTGTGCTCTTAATTTAAAATAAAACAGTTATTATGAATAATACATAAATCATGAATAATACTTATTAATTAAGGTATGTATTCTAAATTAGCATTATAACATTATATAACAAATGGGAGGTCATTATTGAAGGTATAATACCAATACCATGCAAAGAAATCAAGGATCACCTGAACATCAGGACCCCCAGCCTTCGTTAGTTAACCTTATAAGGCTAACTAACGAAAATATCACGACTTACCCTAATCAATCATTAGGTCAACTGTACGCCCTTGACGATTGGTTAGGTTAAGTCGTGATGTTTTCATTAGTTAGCCTTATAAGGCTAACTAACGAAGGCTGGGGGCCCTGATCTTCAGGTGATCCGAAATCAATATTATACATGAGAGTTAAGAGATGAACAATCACAAGTAATATACCTCTAATCCTAGATTACACACGAGAAATGAATAAACAATAGTAATGTACATTATTCCTAGATTTTTATTAGTATGCCACTATTAATTGAGATTTCCACTTGGTTCTAAACGAATTTACATCCACAGTATTTTTCATATCAGCATTTAAATCATTCCATATTTACAATCCAATGAAAATAGATAATTTTTGAGATGAAGACAATCTAAAATTCAGTGGTGCACAAACCAACCATCTGTTTTATATGTAGGGGCCAGATATATACAGGGTGGGCGGAAAGTAGCTCCCTATTTTTGATTGGTAAACAAATACGTATATTATCCATTTATTTCAGAAGAAATAATATGAAAAGGTAGGCATACATAGTAGGTTTTCTCTAAAATTCAATGTGGGCTCCAACTCTTTCCACCAGCTTCTGGAGCCGCCCAGGAATGGCGTCCCTGACTTTAGCAGGAACTCCGGCGGGATGGAGGACATGACTTCCCGAATTCGGTCCTCCAGTTCTTCCAATGTCCTCGGTTTGGTGCGGTAGACTTCTTCCTTTACCCACCCCCAAAGAAAGAAGTCGCACGGTTACCGCTGAAAAACGGCAGAATCGGTTCAGTGTAACGGTGTGGTGTGGTATGACCTCAGATCAGGTTGTTTGCCCGTTCCTTCTGCGCAACACCATGAATGCTAAGCGGTACCTTGCTATGTTGCGAAACGAGGTCTGGTCGGTTGTCAGCACATGGGAGAACATCGACGATCTGATATTTATGCAAGATGGCGCCCCTCCGCACTTCGCTCTTGTTGTCCGTGAGTGGCTGGATGCCCACTTCCCTGGGCGTTGGATGGGTCGTCGTGGTCCACATCAATGGCCAGCCAGGAGCCCCGACTTGACACCGTGCGACTTCTTTCTTTGGGGTGGGTAAAGGAAGAAGTCTACCGCACCAAACCGAGGACATTGGAAGAACTGGAGGACCGAATTCGGGAAGTCATGTCCTCCATCCCGCCGGAGTTCCTGCTAAAGTCAGTGGACGCCATTCCTGGGCGGCTCCAGAAGCTGGTGGAAAGAGTTGGAGCCCACATTGAATTTTAGAGAAAACCTACCATGTATGCCTACCTTTTCATATTATTTCTTCTGAAATAAATGGGTAATATACGTATTTTTTTACCAATCCAAAATAGGGAGCTACTTTCCGCCCACCCTGTAGATATTCTATTTTTTATAATAACCAGGGGTAATATTTCAGATTTTTCTTTGGGTAGCTAACTTTTTCTTTGAATTGAAAAGACCCGTGGGGCCACTGAAAAGACCCGTTGGGGGCCACATTTGGCCCGCGGGCCAGGGTTTGTGCATCACTGCTAAATTGAGGTATAACATGCTTTGATCTATTTCTGGTCTGATATGAGTGGATTTCTTGATGAGTTAAAAATACCTATTTATCCATTTAAATTTATGATTTTGTTCTTACACTCGTAAATAAAAATAAAATGTGCGTTTGATTATATCATTGAGCTTTAGTAGTTTTAGCTCTTTAAATAATGCACTAGAGTGATCAAGGAATTCAGCATCAGATAATAACCTTATTGCTCTTTTTTGGATGACAACGATAGTTTAAAGCGTTGTTAGCCGAGTTTCCCAAACAAGGGTGCAGTACATTATATAAGGAAGAACAAGAGTACGATACAGAGTTAATAAAACCTGTTTTGGGACTACATTTCTAAGTTTAAACATTTTGCAACGCTCTTGAAATCTTTTTCGCGATATAATTTACATGATCACTCCATTACAAATTCTTATCTAGCATTACACCAAGAAATTTTGTTACAGTATACTTCTTTCTAGCAATTTCATCAACATTTAGTTCATGAAGATACACATTTCGTTTATTAGTAAAAATCATGAAATTTGTTTTAGTGGTATTTAGAAAGATTTTATTGGTCGTCAACCATTTCATTACATTGGTAAATTCTGATTTAAATATATTCTTAGCTGAATTAACATCTTTGCATGAAAAAGACACAGTTGTATCATCTGCAAACATTATGAAGTTAAGTATATCAGATGAGCGTGGAAGGTCATTTATATATAATAAAAATAACAATGGACCCAAAACTGAGCCCTGTGGTACATCATGTTTGACAAGTGTTTTAGTTGAGCAGACTTTATTTACTGATACAAATTTATATCAACTGGACAAATAATTTTTAAAACCAATTACTGAATGCTCCTCTAAACCGTAACAATATAATTTGTTGAGTAGAATATTATGGTCTGTTACATCAAACGCCTTACTCAAATCCATAAATATTGATATAATTTAATTTGTTTGTTCTCTTTAACTATACATATTTGCATTTTCCATAAGATTTAAAATAGCTATTTTCGTCGTTTTATTATTACGGAAGCCATATTGATTTAGAGATAATAAATTGTAGGATTCTAATTCTGTATTCTGTATTTTTTATTAACTGAAATAAAAGCATTAAGTTTTTACGATACTTCTTTGCACCTTTTTTATTGCACGCAAGTTAATTTTTATTACTGTTTAGTAACAATAAATTGTTTAATTCAACCTATAAATGTAATTTTAATTATGGGGTAATTATCATTATGCGTAGACGGCATTAATTAAATTTATATGATAATGAAAGCAATAATGGCATGATACAGACATTAAGTTCATGTCTTATTTCTAGTAGAACTCTTTAAACAAGCATAAATTTTGGAAGGTAAAAATGTAAAGTTCAAGAGATGGGGAAGATATTTTAGGCGAAGATAAATAGAACTCTTGTATCATAATGACGTACGTGAATTGAATCGATCCGGAATTAATTCAGATTCGATATTATTCCAGTTCATCGACTCAGATTAGATTTAATTACAGTTAGTATGAGTCAATTAATTTCGGTTCGATTTAATTACGTTTCTCTCTACCTCCTTACCCCTTATATAATAACTTTGGTTAACTTTGGTTTTGCTTCCGCCCGAATCGTTCATTCTGATGAAGGTCAAGCTTGTCACTTCACCTTTAGACCTACAGTCTAATGTGGAATCTGAACCACGCCCCACCAGCAGCCCAGTGTCTTAACCACTAGGCTACCAAGGGTACCCATTTATCTACCAACCAACTTATTTTATTGTGTGGAAGGATGAAGCCGTGTTTTGTTTTCGTGCCGCCTGCCGTCACCCGGTCTCGATTCCGAGACGCATAGTATTATAACCTATAAGCTACACAATAGTCTCGTATGTATGATTTCTTTAGTTCTGAAACAACATTTTAGGCTCGGACGTACCTAAAAATGTCAAATGAGTATAAAATAATAATAGTTATGCACAAATTTCCACGATTGCTATGGCGCAATATATATATATATATACAGTATATATATATATATATATATATATATGGGTGAATTTCAAAATTAAACACGTGAAATGAATGAATGATGGCAAACCCACAAGGAAAAAGAAAAATTATTCCAAGGCCTTTCGTGTATTCAGAAGTACACCCTCGTCAGGGAATGACCAAAATTCCCTGACGAGGTGTACTTCTGAATACACGGAAGACCTTGCAATCATTTTTCTTTTACCTTGTGGGCTTGCATCATATATATATATATTATATATATATATATTATGCAAACCCACAAGGAAAGGAAAAAATGATGAGATTGCATCATTCATTCATTTCACATGTTTTAATTGTGAAATTCATCCCATATAATATATATATATATATATATATATATATATATATGTTAAACACAGACCGTGTTTAACATATAATTTTCTCAGGGAACCATTCTGAGTTTGTGTGTATATATATATATAGACTATAACGTTTCCATGGCAACTAATTTAGATGCAAATATTGTTATGCTTTATAGTCTGTATTTACTTATTTCTGATGTGGAGTTAAAACGATTTTTTTTTTGTATCCGGGTGTATATTACTCGTGTATATATATCGTGATTTTCTTTAAATTTAGATATATGGAAAGAAACATTTTTATACTTATAAGAGCATATAAGAAATCTAATTATTATAATAAGAAGTTAAATCTGTCCTTTGTTATGTAGGATTATAAAGTTGTCCTTTTAAAATATGAATTCTATTCACTCGTGTGACAAGAGAAAAAAAAATCATTTACCTTTTATCTAAGTTAAAAAATCCATATAATTAATATATATATATATATATATATAATATATTGATTATATATATAACACAGAACAGGTGCCAAAATTACGTGTCCATTACCAAAATTGCAATAAAACAAATTTTAAGCTTCATTTTGGAACGTATTTTTAGTTATGGTAAGATAGTTAATTATTATTCCTTGTGACTTTGACTGGAAGGTTCGATGTTGGGTGCAATGAGAAATTTTGCCAGTGTCATGGGGTCTTATGAATTTTTTTAGATTTTATACTATCAAAGTCGATGACCTTCTCCCTCTTTCTCAGTCTGCTTAACATATTTCGAGTGAATTAAAATAATTCGATCCAATTAACATAACACGGAATTGTTTTTATAAGTAATTGTGCCTCTTACATTCTTTTGCAGGCAAAACGTGAAATTATTAATTTTATTCAATACGGCGCATAACTGGGTTAACGAAGCGAGGGAAAATTATTACGTAAAGCTACTTGTGGTCAAATAATTATTTGGCAACAGAAGGGTCGGTCTCAAAGATAAACTGCTTCTTATCTTAGCGTTTCAAATGAAATTTTGCAACGAGCCCTGAAGAGTTATCATGATACGGGTAGCCAGGCTTCCACATCTGGCAGGGGCAGGAACAGAAGAAGCATCTTTCAAACATCTCTAAGGGATACAACCAAATCCGCTAATCAGATAATGCACGAGGTGAATTAAAAAGAGTCAATCCCCATCAGTTAAACCACAGTCAGAAGGAGGCTATCCGTAAAGGACTTAAATCAGTGATGCACAAACCCTGGCCCGCGGGCCAAATGTGGCCCCACGGGTCTTTTCAATTCACATTTTTCACATGAAAAGGGTAGCTACCCAAAGAAAAATCTGAAATATTACCCCTGGTTATAAAAATACATATTTATAAAAAATAGAATATCTATATATCTGGCCCCTACATATAAAACAGATGGTTGGTTTGGCCTTCACATCAAAAAAGTTTGTGCACCACTGAGTCATAAATGGAAGAGTTGCGATGAAGATACCTCTTCTGAGGAAGTAAATATCAAAAAGAGACTTTTGGGCAAGGAAGTATAATGATTTTAACAATGAGGCCTGAAATAAAGTATTTTCTACGATGAAACCAAATTGGAATTATATGACACTTATAACAATATCAACACTGTTTGGACTTGTTTCAGTTGGTTTGGAGTTGTAGACCTCGTAAAACTCAATTGAATAATAAACAAGGTGAAGTACTATTCCATTTTAATAAAGCATGCCATACCAAGTGGTGCGTATTTGGTGGGACAAAACCTTATTTTCCATCATGATACAGAGCTGAAATGCTCTTCTTTGAAAATGATTGGAGAATAGTTGCTGTTTTCAACTGGCAATAATCCAAAGATCTGCAAATTTTTAGGTTGGTGTTTCTTTCTATATTATTTATGTCCAACTTCGACGCATCAAACGTGAAACACAAGTTTCTGATAATTGGCCATGACAGTCAAAACCGTTGAGCTCACTGCATTTCACCTTTTTTTGGAAGTCTACCCTGGGTAAAATATCTTAGAGGAAGGACCGATTTGTTTCCGAACAAGCAGACGAATAGTTAAACGTTTCGAAATTTAATTCTGACAAGTTTCTTCACTTTCTGCCACACCTAAAACCTAGAATTAAAAACACTGCAGAGATTGATAATATGAATGCGACATTTGTTGAAATTAAAGACAACGCACGAAAGAAATTAATTATAGGTTTAGTACAGTATATAGGCCTCCCTCTCAGAGTGTCGATAGTAATAAGAGACTTCAAGAACTAAATTTTATGTAAGTAGCAAACATGATGCGATAATTATGGGAAATCTTAATTTACCTTGCAGGAATTCTGGTGGTGCTTTGCAATCTAATTCCGATCGTCGACTGTAGGAGAGTTTGCTTGAAAGTTCACTTTTTCAAATGGTCAAAGAGCCTACTAGAGAATGCAATATTCTAGATTTAGTTTCAAGTACAGATCTAGATTTAATTGATAATACCTCTGTAGGTAGGGTGGCCAGACGTCCGGCTTTAGGCCGGACGTCTGGCCACCCAGAGGCAACCCTTAGGCCACTCTGTCCTAAGGGTGGCCATTTCCAAATTTCCAAAAAGGAGGACACTGCGTATGTGGCCGTACGTTAACACATATATATATATATATATATATATAATTATATATATATATATATATATATATATGTTAACGTACGGCCACATACGCAGTGTCCTCCTTTTTAAATGGCCACCCTATCTGTAGGCGACAACTTCTCTATAGGCAAATAACATTTGAAATTAAAATTAATATTCATAATTCGGAGAGTCTGGAATACTTTTTGGATTTTAAAAGATCTAAATTTCGTGACATGAAAATGCAATTTTCGACCCATAATTCGGATGAGACTTTATTGCGAGATTTAATATTACATGGATTTAATTTTTTAATTATTTTAAACGTTTAGAATCAAGTAATATCCATTAAGTAAAAAAGAGATTGGCGAAGTCTATTAAATCGAAATGGTGGAATGCTTAAATTAAAAGTAGCTTAACGTTAAGTTTAACATTCATTCGTTAAAAAGGAATGCGTATTTCAAATTTAAAGAAAAAAAATAATGTAATTTGTGCGACGAAAATGTTTACAAACTATTGAGAAGTCGAAGTAAAAAATTTATTAGAAAAAGTAAGCCCAACTGTGAGCGATGTATTGTGAAGGAAATTAAATCGAATCCGAAGGAATTCTATAATTATGTTAGGAATAAAAAAGTAACTTCGCAGACTATTGGTCCATTCAAGGGCGAAAACAACGAACAAATTTACATTGACTTACAAACTAACTTATTTAAATAAATGGATCTTTTCCGTTTGGGGGCTAGCAGCGAATTTTAATGAAAATCGGTATACTAATGTAGTTTTCGTCACTGATTTCAAAAATAACTCTTTTTTTTTGGAGAAATGAAAAACAAACATGTTAGAGCACTTTAAATAATTAATGTGTTTTTAACGAAAATATCATGACTTAACCTAACCAATCGTCAAGGGCGTATAGTTGACCTAACCGGGCATTCAATTGACCTAACTGGGCATTAATTCTTGATTTTTTCTACTACTTTTACAGATCTGCCGGGATTCTTCAAAAAACGTATTCTTCATAAAGTTACACTTTTTACCGTTTGACCGACGTTTTTGGCATCGAAAGAATTGGGTATTTTTGTCAAAGAAACACACTTTCCCACACTTAGAGCACTTTTTCATAAACAGTAGCAGATTGTGACTCTGGCTAAATTTAACACAATCCTCTGTAACTAGTTTAAGCTAGTTAAAACACACATTAATTATTTAAAGTGCTCTAACATGTTTGTTTTTCATTTCCTCAAAAAAGAAAGTTATTTTTGAAATCAGTGACCAAAACTACATTAGTATACCGATTTTCATTAAAATTCGCTGCTAGCCCCCAAACCGAAAAGACCCAAATAAATTCCTTTCTTCCGTGTTTACTAACGAAATATGAACAACATTCCTGTTCCCGTAATTATGCTCAGTGATGATTATTTAAAGCTTTTCGATTTTACGATTAGTGAAAGTGAAGTACTCGTGGCCAAAGGTAAAATTAATCCTAATAAAACTCCTAGTCCACATCAGCTCTATTGTAGGGTACTTAAAGAAATGAACTGCACAATAGTCTCTCCTCTCACATACATATTTAATAATAATAATAATAGCAATAATAATAAATCGTTACAGTCTGGATAAGTTCCGTTCGATTAGAATCTTGCAGACATTACGCCAATATTTAAAAAAGGGGACAAATCGCTTTCCGGAAATTATCGTCCCATCAGCCTGACTTCCGTAGTTGGTAAACTTATGGAGATGATCGTTCGGAACAAAATAGTTAATCACTTGGAAATGAATAAATTAATCAAAGATTCTCAACACGGCTTTCGACGTAATCGTTCGCGTCTTACTAATCTGCTCGATTTCTTTAATGATATTTTAAATATATTTGACGAGAGTAAAACATATGTTATATATTTAGATTTTCAAAAGGCATTTGATAAAGTGCCACGGAGGAGATTATTAGCTAAACTTCATTCTCACAGAATTGATGGTAATTTTCCCAAACAGATTAAAAATTGGCTTAGTGAACGTAAACAAAGAGTGATCACTAATGCCAAAACATCTAACTGGAAAAGTGTAACTAGCGTCGTGCCTCAGGGATCAGTTCTGGGACCAGTTCTTTTTATTATTTATATCACTGACATCGACATACGAATTAACATTATAATTTCAAAATTTAACGGGGGATGAACAAAATCAGCGGCAAAACGTTTGTAGATTCAAAAAGATATTAATAAATTACGTACTCGATTGGGCAGAAATTTGGCAAAAGAATTTTAATAGAGATAAATGTAAAACGTTGCATATCGGTAGAAACAATGTTAAAGAAAAGTATTCTATGTGCGACAAGACACTAACGAGTGTTATGAAGGAGAAAGATTGAGGTATTATTGTTGTCGACACTCTTAAACTGAGTAAGCACTGTATCGAAGCGGTCAGAAAAGCAAATAGAATCTTAGGTTAGTTGATCCTTTTAATTTAAGTTGGAGAAAACAATGCTAACATTTTATGATTCCTTAGTATCCCCCAACCTGAAATACTACGTTCAGTTTTGGTATCCATAGGCGTAGACAGAATGAAGAGTGTGCAGCGACAGGCTACAAAGATAATTCCTAGACTTAGAGACAGATCATACGAGTACGACGCCCGTTTAAAAACGTTAAATTTATTCTCACTCGTGAAAAGACGTATTTGAGATTTAATTCAGGTGTTTAAAATTATTAAAGGTTTTGATAATGTCAACACCGAAAAATATATCACCTTCAGAAATGCAGAGAGAACTCGCGGTAATGGTCTTAAATTAATGGGTAAACATTTTAATTCTAATGAAGCTAAACATCTTTTCTTCAATCATATAGTTTATTTGTGGAATGGATTGCCAACCAGCGTAGTTCAATGTAATTCGGTGGAATCATTTAAAAAGTGCCTAGATGCTTATTTTGCCTTAAACCCCTAACTAGTTAGAAGCATTTGTTAGAGCGTAGAAGTATTGTAGAATTTTTACTCCGATTCCCTTCGCTTTACTTTAAAATTTTCACTTTTTCTTTAAATTTCCTTCCTTCCTTTCAACCTATTTTCTTTGATTTGCTTTAAAACTTTCACTTGTCTTTAAATTTTCTTACATCTTTTAACCTTCCTTCTTAAACAAACAGTCTCGTAGGGACCAGCCGGTCTGTTGCTGTTTGGTGTCCTTTGTATTCCTTTGTATTCCTTTGTATTCCTTTCTAAATGTCTTTTAACTCCAGCGTTTCATCCTTTTGGCCGCTCTTGTTATGGCGCTGTAACCGTTTTTTTTTTCCTTGATGTTCAATTCAAAATATTAATCGTGTTCGTCGTTGGTCATGAGCGGTGTTACTATAACAAGGACATTTCGGCTCGTTGTCTGCGTTTGGTGTCGTTGAGTAACAGCTTGGCCCCTTTGAGTAAGTCTTCGTAATCTTGTAAGCGGAATTTTATCTCTTTGATTAAATCCAGGCTCCGATTTTCTCAAAGAGGGGGATTTACATTTTGAAAAAATTTCATCCATCACCGAAGATTTGCAGGTTCTCTTCAGTTTCTCCAAAGCCTTTTCAACTGAGAAAGCGGTGGCGTAATTTTTTGGAATATAAATCAAACCTACCAACCGTTTGATCATTTCTTCAAAAACATTTTTTTATTATTATTATTATTATTATTATTATTTTTATGTTGTTGTTGTTGTTGTTGTTTCAACGAAATATAATATTTCTTCATTCCAGCTTTCAACATGTTAATTTATTGTCAAAATTATTCAGTATTTGAATTTTGTTCAGTTTGAATTTTTCTCACTTTGAACATAAAGAAAATTCTATGATTCATATGAAAATTGCTTTTAACATAAATTCTTTTGAAAATACTGGACTCAACAAAATCTTGGTTTTCTGTTCACATGGTTTGAATCCAACACCCATCACTTTCAAAGGAACACCAGCGGCTTCTCGTACATGCAAAATACATCGTCGTCGTCTCGAAAGGTAACACTCTTCTTCACTGAATCACAATGGTAATGAAGTCTCGTTCATTCGCTTCATGAATACTGGTTACGATTCAGTTCTTTAATTTCTTTCAATTCTTTCAATTCTGTAATTTTTTTAATTATCTGAGTTTACACAAAAAAAATTTGTTCCATGATATGAAATGACAAACAGTAAGTAAAACGCAAGAATACATTCGAACTACATATTCTATGTGTAGTTGCATTTTCCAATTATATCAAGTAATAATAATACTAAACAAACAAAACTATTTCCGAGATATGAAAAAGGGTATTTTTCAACGATAATACAAGATCGGGGCAGGTGCTAGTTCAGACGCAGGTAAGTTGAGACAGGCGCTCTACCACCAGTGTTCTACAACAGATGGCAATGTAAGTCATATGGCGCATGCACACGACAGTCCTCTTTCACTTATCCTGCCTCTAGCGTCCTGTGTGACAGGCTTTCATCATTAGGTAAGTTTTTCGATTTTTCTGCGACTAGAGTAAACTACCAACCTTGATTGAAATATCTCATATCTTTGTAATATCAATATGAACTAATAAACCATTATATGGTTGGATAATATAAACCTTAGTGCTGATATTCATGTAACTTATATACCTATGTCTCTAATTCATAGAAGCATGTAGGTTGTGTTTATAATGGCATCTCACTTAGGGTTAGTTGAGACACAACAAATGGGGTAGGTTGAGACTGTCTCAACTTGCCCCCTGCAATTCAATTAATATTTGTTAAAGTTAAATCCATTCATTAAGACTGTGATTTTGCACCATCAAGTGTCACTGACCGGCCACTACCAACTGCTAATGATCCCATTAGGGTAAGCCTACAAGTATCTGCATCAGAAAGCCATGTATCCCATAGGGTAGAATTGCCCATGGTCCAACAAGGATCTACATCTCAACTAATTCCTACAGCAGAGGTAGGTGACCCACAACCATCAACACCTAGACATATCCAGTCGTCAATGACCGAAGGTAACGGTTCAAACCAAATGACAGATGTAGAACCATTCCCAGGACCCTCCTCATCTACATCTTTACCTGAAGATTTGCACCCATATCCAAAAGCAGGGCCCTGTACAAAACCTACGCGACATGGAAGAAAGAAGCAATCATCCGCAATTCTGACAGATACACCTGCTAAGAATTCTCTAGCTATAGAGCAAGGAAAAACAAAAGCAAATAGGCCTAAGTGTACAGATGTCAGCTATTCATAAGTGCCCAGGAAGAAACAAAAAGCAGCACAGACAAGTGGAGATGTCAAAAGGGGAGCCTATAGGAAGTTGGCACTTGAAGTAGATTTTACATCATCAGATGATGAAGACTGCCTCTGTCTTGTTTACTTTGGGCAGTTTTTAAGTCAAAGCCAAATGCACAGTGGATTCAGTGCACAAGCTGTTTGCGTTGGGCACACGAAGTCTGCACAAACGGGAGCGTGTTTTACATTTATCTTAATTGTGACTCTGGTAGTGAATGTTGATACCTAAATTCTGCTAAATGGTAACTGAGGGGTGAATTTCTTGCATATAATACATGTAATAACAAATGGCTTTTTAGTTATTGTTGAGCTTATTTTTGTACACCATGTCAGTTCCTTCTCAGTTTCATCACTGTTAAAAGTGCAGTTTGTTATAGTGCAAGGTGGCATAATTTGTTGTTAAATAAATGTAAATCTGAGAATGCATCATTAACCCTTTAACGCCGGAATTGTTTGTAGGGTTAAGTTATGAATGCGTGTATGAATGCGTGAAAGATTACCAATATGTAGCGGTCTTCCTTTTAGGGTTAAGTTAAAAATGTACCGTCTCAAGTTGCCCCAACTTGCGTCTCAACCTGCCCCGGGTCCGAGGCTAAATGAGGCATTTTTCAGACAGTCATTTTTGTTATTTCACACAGTATCCCCAAAGACATTCAATTTCTATTGTACTTATACAATTAAGAAAAGGAGTATAGATATTTTTTCAATAAATTGTTTTGCTCCATTTGGTTATTGAATATCCAAAAACCTGAATTCTTAAAAAACGTCTCAATTAGCCCCGATCTCCCCATAGTTAACAGAGTAACCAATGTCTGGTGCAAGGCTTGATATCGATGATTTCAAGGTCAGGTCAAAGATAAAACATTTGAATAACTATTGCTTTTTAAATAAATATAGAAGAGGAAAGATAGTTGTTTTCAAAAGCTTCAAAAAGATGTCAAACCCATTTTTCTCAGTTAATCAGTTAGAAAGTTATGACCTTGAAAATGAGGTTTAGCAGTCCACTAGTTTTTGGTAACTAGTGATCACAGAGAGGTAAAATTTAGTATGTATGCACATTTCAATAACATTAAATTATGTACCAAGTTTAGTGAAACTCAAAAAAGTCATGTAAATTCGTAATTGCACGATTTCATATGGAATGACCCAAAATTAACTCAATGGTTTTACATCTGTAGATATATAGTGTACCTTTATTATTCACAAAATATAATAAGTGAACTATAATACTATAATAATAATGTTCACACATTCCTTAAGTATCAGAAAACTCAAAGTGGCTTTGCCAAAGCCTTCGACAAGTGTGACCATGGAATCATAATACATAAACTGAAATATATGGGAATAACAGGAAAAGTAGGAAAATGGATATATAATTTCCTTAATGAGCGGAGACAAGTCGTTACAGTACAAGGAATATCTTCATCAGAATCAGAGGTCCTCAGCTCAGTACCACAAGGAACAGTATTAGCTCCACTACTCTTTATAATCATGTTAACTGACATAGATGAGGACGTTACCAGAGACAGCACAGTAACATCCTTTGCCGATGACAATGATCAGTAGAAAAATAAAAAAAACCAGAAGATATAGGATCTCTACAAACCGACATGAACAGAATCTACAAGTGGACGGAAGACAACAATATGGAGTTTAACACTGAGAAATTTCAACTGTTAAGGTATGGAAAAAGGGAGGAGCTAAAATCCATGGCATATTATACCCTAAATGGACAGGAAATTCAGGGAAATTCTAAAACAAAGGATTCAGGAGTTGTAATAACTGATGATGCGAAGTTTGAAACACAAAATAAGATAGCAGTAAACAGAGCAAAGAGAATAACTGGGCAGAAACTTAGAGCCTTTAAACGAAGGGATAGGAATATAATGATTCCTCTACTGAAAACACTGATCATACCCAAATTGGAATACTGCTCGGTCCTAACATGCCCATATAAAAAAAAAGACATTAGACAGCTAGAAGGGATTCAGAGAAGCTTCACAGCCAAGATCAATGGGTGCAAAGAACTAAATTACTGGGAAAGGTTACGCGAATTAAACCTATATTCACTGGAAAGGAGAAATAGAGATACACCATTATTTACAATTGGAAAATAATGGAGAAACAGTGGTGTAGTCCGGGGGTAACGCAAGGTAACGGCGTTACCCCACTGGTTTTATTTTACTTTTAGCGTTACCCTACTGGTTTTATTTTACTTTTAGCGTATCAGGACAGGATGTTTTATATTTTTTGCTGTTTCTACTGAACATTTTTGTAATACATACTCTTTCTAACTATATTTCTTTCCTAACCCCTTCAATTTCAACGTGTTTTGGGGAATGTACATAAAATGTAAAAACGCTGTAGAATTTTATAGAAACGCTATATAAGAAAAATTGTTGTTGCGTTACCGCACTGAAGAAATTACGACTACACCACTGTGGAGAAACTAGTCCTTAATCTTACTCTAAACCCTGTAACTCCTCAAACAACGGTGGAAAGTAGAAAAGGAAGACTGTGTCGTGTTCCCAAATTAAAGGCTAGACAGGGAACATCCTTAACCCTGAAAGAAAACAGTTTTGTTGTGCGAGGAGCAAAACTGTTTAATCAGCTGCCCAAAGACCAAAGGAACACGAGTGATGTTGCAGTGGACATCTTCAAAAGAAGATTAGACGCCTGACTCAGAACAATCCCCGATGAGCTGGGCGTATCTGGCTATGTGAGGTGGAGAGTACAAGAAACCAACTCACTACTTTACCAGGCCAACTCGAGAGCAGGGGCGACAAGCTTGACCTTCGTGAAATGAGGAATCATTGCACGGAACATTTGAAAGGTTGGAAGGTTATGGAATATCAAGCATGAACAAGCACGATTTGCGTCACCTCAAGTGTGAGAAGGTGAACACGTAAAACGCCTCTGGATCCGAAATCGCTATGCGTCTCTGTTCAAGTGCTGGTGGGTCCGATCCCTGGTGGAAACAAATTTTGCATATATTATATATATATATATATATATATATATATATACTAGCGGAGCGACCCGCGTTGCGGGGTGGATGTTGAACGCTATAAGCTAACGAATATATCACGACTTAACCTAACCAATCGTCAAGGGCGTACAATTAACCTAACTGGGCATTCAATTAACCTAACCTGGCATTCAGTTGACTTAACCGGGCAAACACTGTGTGTATATATATGTAAAAATGAACCATAAATAATTCCCATATTCCTATACTATCTTATTCTTCATGTAATTCTTGTATTCATTTATATAGTTCTTGTATCCATTTTAAGAAAAAGTATCCATTTTAAAAATTCATGTGTTATATGGTTCATGTATTTATATAATCCTGTATATTCTTATATATTTAACTTTATATAATGCCTATACTCATATGTATGTACGTGTGTGTATTCATTTTTACATAAGGACCAAAATCGCCCAACGCGAGTTTGGATAAAATTTTTGATTTGCTTTCTACTTTGCCAAATAATTGGTGACCTGTTGTTTTTTTTAAAATCTCATAATCATTTTTTTAGATTTCGCTTAATAAGGAATCGTGCTTAAGCTTTGCAATGTTCATATTTTGTATACATTCCTTTCGTTATAAAAGATGAGATCATGTCTTGCCTAAGCATTAAAATTGTACATCTTAAACCTTAAAATTTTACTCATATGCATATTTTAGTGTAAAGATGCATAGTCCGATTTCCACTTTTAGTTAACTTGGCAGATCATGATAACATCAGATCTGAAAAGTCGCGGTTTAAGATAAAAATATGGTTTCGTCTTCAAATATTTTGTTTACTCGTTCAAGCCTTACCACAGCTAAAAATTTACTTTATTTTCGAATATTGTGCAAAAATAATACAGCCTTTTTAGCATTTAATAATAATGATGTTAGCAGTTTTTGGGTATATAAACCCACTAAAAATTCCATTGCATTCAGAAGCTAATTCAGAGGCTGAGCACTACCTGTACATTTTAGCAGTAAATTTACAGTTGAAGATAGTTTTTATCTTATCCTTCGAGCCTTGCTCTCTTCAGAAGAACTTAGTCATTAAACTTTCCGGATACGCTATAAGAAGATCCGGAACCTTCAGCATTTTTAGTAAGTCTATCAGAGTCCTCCGAGCCACTATAGAAGAACTCGGAGAGTAATATAGAAGAAAACTACTGCAAGTCACACATCCGTTGCTGCCACCTAACTAGAACCCCCGTCGACTTCGAACCACACGGGCCATAGACGGAGGGGTTAACAACTGGCGACCCTTTAACCAGGATCTTCACGACTCCAGGATTCTTCCAGTCTTCCAGACCCTGGAACCAGAACCAACACCCAGTTGACCGGCGTGTCACGACTTCTAGTTCGTCACATCCACCCTTGAACCGGTGCGTCACGACTCCAAGTTCTCCACGCCTAGTTTTCATCCAAGAACAAGTGGCCAGCAAGACACGTCTTCAGGACACGTCTCTAAGGATTTCGCCGTAGGAATCTTGTTAAGTACAAAACTCTTTTTTAAATAATCTCTAAAACATTTGAAAAGTCAGTATTATTAACAGTTAATATTTAATATTGAGCCAGAATTAACACAAAACACAGTGAACACTTCAGACACCAGTGATACATTTTTTTTATTGAAAACAGTATTTCACAGAATTATTGTCACAGAATTATTGTCACAGAATTATTGTCACAGAATTATTGTCACAGTTATTTTCAGTTATTTTTACTATTCTAGTTAGTATAGTATAATTTTATTTAATGTACCAAACATAGTATTACCATACCTTCACGTACATTGAGTGAAATTTTGTTTACATTTTTATTTTTGTTTGCAATCTTTTCAAATTTTCCCCTAGTTAGGCAAATTGTTGTGCATTTATTTTTAGATAGTGTAGTTAGGAAAACCCCTTAAGTGATCATTCCATAAATTAAGATCGGTCAAGCAGACCTAATTAGAACACATTAATAAGTACCTTCACATATGAGCGATTCAGACGGTGCGCTTTCTGACATCGAAAATTTACCTACACCCATTTTTCCACCTACCCCGCGCCCTTCAAACATACTCCCAAACACACAAGCCAATATGTCTCAGTCTCAAACCCCCGCCCCAGCATACATTAACTTAGGCAGACTAGTAAACCTTCCTCATACTGTTTTAATTTTTAAGGGGACCATAGATAATCGTTTTGTTGAACCACGCGTAAGACCTTGGGTTGAATCTTTAGAGCAACATTTCTTACGCGAAAATATTACCGATAATGATATAAAAATTAGGGAAGCAAAAAGATTTATCGACCCGAAAGAAGGGAATGCTCATGACACAGTCACTTACGTCCCATCAATTAGCGAAGCTACAACATGGGACGATTTTAAACAAAACTTATTAGAATTTTTTAAAGAAATAACCCTTGCACAACCCTTAGCCACGTTAGAAGCAGTCTTCCAAGCTAAATGGAAGAAAGAGGAACACGAAGATTTAAACAATTTTATTACACGTACACATAAACTTGTAGGAGAAGCCCTCCGGGCCGCAGAAAATGCATGTGGCATAACTTTCACTTCGAAACAAAGAAATCTAATAGTAGCCACAACCATTTACCAAAACCTACCCGGAGCACCTAAAAAAAAGTTTCAGGAGTTTTTAAATGTTGACAAACCTGTAAGTGTAGCCATAAACAAAACACGGGAACATTACCCCGATTTAGCAAACCAAACTACCGAAAGGTAGAGAAACCCCTGTACATTTATTCAGCAGCAGCAGCCACAACACCAACAGCAACAACAACAACCCTATAAATCGAGGCCAATGCAGGGAACACCCCAGAAACAAGCCCCCCAAACCCAGAATACACGCCCTCCTCCACAGTGTTTTAACTGCGATAGCTTTGGGCACATGATAAGTCAATGTAATTACCCCTCGTATTGCTCCCACTGTCACGAACATGGTCATCGCCGTGGCGATCGCCAAAAGTGTGCTGATAAAGCCCCTGCAGGGTATAGACCCCACTTTCAGAAACCAAACCAACCACGTTCCCAAAACGTATCCCAAAAGTCATCCAATCCCCAGAAACCAGTCCATTCCCAGCCTCAGTCGAACTACCAACCCAATAGATCACGACCACAGGGTCAACCACACTCTTACCCCATGTACAAACCTCAGTACAACCAGCAAGGTCAACTAGTTCGGTACGTAGAAGTACCCGTGGAGGAATCATTTTCCCCAGAGTACAGTTTTCAAGAACACCCTCCAGCGTATGATATCCCGTAGAATATGACCCAGGTCCTCCCATAGAAGACCATTCGAGCCCTTTTTTAGACCCTACATTGGAGGCAGCAGTTCAACCTCCCCTCCTAAATTACAGTAATGAACCCAGATACGCACACAAACTCCCCATCAGGATAATAGGTGCGGACCTCCTAGATTTAATAATAAATTGTAGCACCGATAACCAAGATTTAACTGCTCTCCTAGATACAGGAGCACACGCGACGTTAATTAAGAAACAATGTGTAGATGAATTATTAGAGAATACAAATTACAAATATGAACTTAAGGCACCATCCTGCCAACTCAGAGGAGTTACGGGCACACCCATACCTACATACGGAGAAATTGAGTTATATTTAGAAGTTGGAAACGCGGTATACCCCGCGAAATGTTGTATAGTGGACACAGTCGCCACCTTTCAGACAGACATCCTACTAGGTATGGATTTTTTTAACCGGAATCAATGGGAGATTTACCCAGCCGGAAAGTTAGTAAAGTGTCGAAATAGGACACACCATCTCCGTGAGAATGACAGACAGCTTAATGCTAATAGAATTAGTCAGTTCAGATTTCCGAAAGAAATAGGAAACCCCCTCCACTTGATTGCAGTTCAAGTCAGCCGGTTGTATCCAGAGGGACAACCGCTCCAGAAATCAGACCCCAGGGTAATCAGTTCCAGTTGTTGAATCCAGTTGGATCAACACAGTCAGTTTCCAGTCAGTCAGTTTCCAGTCAGTCAGTTTCCAGTCAGTCAGTTTCCAGTCAGTCAGTTTCCAGTCAGCCAGTTTCCAGTCAGCCAGTTTCCAGTCAGCCAGTTTCCAGTCAGCCAGCTTCAGTTCAGCCAATAAGGCAAATTTTAGTCGCCGAACCAGAATCAGATTCACAATTTTTCATATGCCCTACCGAGCATATAACAGTAGCACCTTATGAGAAGATTTGTTTCCTAGCAAAAGTAGTTAACAGTCAAGGAAAATTATTAGAGTCAGAGCGTACTCTGATTACAGAGAAAAGTAATTTCAAAAGAGATGTTCTTATTGCCCAAGTCCTTAGTCAGAGTCAGAATTCAGCTATCCCTGTTGTTTGTTTAAACAAAGGAAAAAGTCCTATAGAATTAACTTCAAATCAGAAAATAGGAACTGTTTCCACAGTAGAAGTAGATTCAGATTTCCCCATCAGTATGATAAATCGTGTTTCCAGTTCCTTAGATTAAATCCTTCAGTATTAAAAGAAGAATATAAGAAATGTCTGGAGCACTCCCTTCAGGAGTCACCAGCTTTACAGGATCCCAAACTAATGGAATCACTTCTCGATTTCCTGATAAGAAATAGAGATGTGATTGCCCTAAAAGGAGATCCTCTGGGCCGAACTAATTTGGTCCCTTTTGAAATCAAGTTGGAACCCAATTCCAAACCCATTTTCATTCCTCCCTATCGGGTTCCACATTCCCATTAGTCACTATTGAGGAACACATCAAGGACATGTTGGAGCAGGATGTCATTCAGCCTTCAGCTAGTCCCTGGTCCGCTCCTATGATTCTCGTCTCCAAAAAGGACGGAACATCTCGCCCTTGTATAGATTTTAGACGCCTGAACAACATTACCATCCCAGACCGTTTCCCGATTCCAAACATGCAGGAAACAATTCTGAACGTAGGGAAAGCGAACTTCTTTTCATCCCTCGATTTAGCATCGGGTTATTGGCAAATGGAGGTCAGTCCCGAATCTCGGGCATTGACTGCTTTCTCCACTAACCGAGGCCATTACGAATTCCAGGTTTTACCTTTCGGAGTCCGAAATGGGCCTGCTAATTTCTCTAGGTTGATGAATATAGTCCTTTCCGACCTATTAGGTGTCGAAGCTCTCGTTTATCTTGACGATATTATCGTCTACAGTTCGGACATAAAAACACACTTTCAACGCCTTCAGAATGTGCTATCACACTTGAGAAAAGCACACCTTAAACTGAAGCTTGCAAAGTGCAATTTTTTACAAGAATCCCTGGTATACCTAGGATTCCTACTCTCGTCCACAGGAATTAAACCTGATCCAGCCAAACTCGAAGCCCTGGAAAGGTACCCTGTACCCAAGACCATCGACGACGCCCGTGCATTTATTGGTTTTGTCGGATTCTATCGGAACTTTATCCCCCAATTTTCGAATATTGCTAAACCCATTACTAATTTGTTCCAGAAAAATTCGAAATTTAACTGGGAATCCGATCACCAACATGCCTTTGAAACTTTAATTAATAAACTAACCTGTCATCCCATTTTACAATATCCTGATTACACAAGACCCTTCATCATAGCCACAGATGCTTCCTCCTATGGACTAGGAGCCGTCCTGTTACAGGACGTAGACGGTGTGGAATTACCCATTGCTTATGCCAGTCAACTTCTCTCTGCACCTCAACGGAATTATTCCACTACGGACCGAGAGGCCCTAGCGGTATATTGGGCTTTGAAAAAATTCCGAAATATCGTCTATGGCTACGATGTAACCATCAAGACTGATCATAAGCCACTCACGTACCTCTTCAAGGACAAGCTACTTGAAGGACGATTGAGTAGATGGGCTCTGTTGATTCAGGACTTTGCAGCGAAAATCGTATACAAACCGGGAAAACTGCAAGTTATTCCAGACGGATTGTCGAGACTCAAGCCCGACGCCCAAGTGAATAAAATAGGAATTCTTCCTGTGTTCGACTACGAGTGTCTGCAATACTCCCAACAACAGGACCAACACACCCAAACCTTCGGGCGCGCCTGGAACAAAAGGAACCATCGAAGGTAAAAGAACAGTACAACCTCAAAGATGGGCTCGTACATTTCAGGAACGAAGATGGAAACGACCTCGTGGAGATACCAAAGGATCTCGTCGATATAGCCATTGGACTTTGTCACGACTCACCTTTGTATGGACACATGGGGCCGGATCGCACCATCAAGAGTCTTTTGGAGCGATACCACTTTCCCGAGATGAACAAAAAGGTACAAGAATACATCGCCGAATGTCCGTCGTGTTTAAAGCATAAGGGCAACGTACCATCCACAGCTCCGATGCATAAATATCCAGTATGCCAAAGGCCCTGGCAAAGAACTGGAATGGATATACTGGGACCATTTCCCAAAACGTCAAAGGGAAATCAGTACATCATTGTGTTTACGGACCACTTCTCGCGTTACAGCGAAGTAGCCGCCATTCCAGACCAGACCTCGGAAACTGTGGCAAGAGCCCTAGTGGAACGCGTCATCCAAAATCATACCACTCCTTCCATCCTAATCTCGGATAACGCCCTTAGTTTCACTTCCAAACTGTTCGAGTCACTCTGTAACATGTGTAAAATTAAAAATACACACATTGTGGCATACCATCCGCAGGCAAACGGCTTAGTGGAAAGGCACAATCGAAAGATCTTGGAAGCCCTGCGCCACGTTGTCGATGCATCCTCCCGTACATGGGATGATTCCCTTCCCATGGTACAAACAGCCATCAACAATGGCTATAATGTGTCCATCGGGGACACCCCTCATTTCGTCTCTATCACTACGACAAGCGTCTACCTTTTGATTTGCCCGACCAAACCGACCCGGCAGTTCTAACATCTTCCGAAATGGCAGAAGCAAATCAGCAACTAGCTGAACGATCTTTCAAGATTTTTGACATAATCCGCTATGCCCTCGACCAACGAAACCAACAGATGGAGCAAGAGCAACATAGGCGTCATCCCCGTCAACGGACTATAATCGTCGGTATGCGATGTTATCTGAAGAGCGTGAAACCGCCAGGTGCTCATCGCAAATTATACCCAAAATGGGATGGCCCATATAGGATTATGAAAAACCTCGGAAAAAATCGTTATGAAATCCTCGACCTCCGGGATCATTCCAAACTAAAGATCATTCACGCTGACAATTTGAAGATAGCTTCCGAACAACACCTTCCCAAAAAACAGCTGCCAGGCGTTCGAGCCGCCTATCCTTCAAAAGGTCAAGATATTAACAAATCGGGCAGGGATCAAAAAACTGAAGTGGTCACCGCGGGAACCGCTACATGACGAAGATTGGTACCTCGTAATACCACCATTACTCGAGGCAATCTCTGAACAAGAGGAGGCCCCAGAGCCAAGCGTCCCATCGGACCCAGACCCTGGAGAAACCCCTTCGAGAGGATCACTCAGTGGAACTCCACCATCTCCTCCAACTCCACCATCTCCTCTGTCACCACCCTCGCCGATTGATGATCGACGCACGGACCCTACATACCGCCCGCAAATGCATCACCCACGTGAACTAGAACCTTCACATAAGAAACGAACCCGCTCAGAATCCGAGCTCAACGGTCGACCCCCATTGCCACCAAAACGAGGCCGACCCCTTCGCCCACAAACACAAGTATCCACACAAGTATCCACACAACTACCCCCAGCTCCGTATAACTTAAGGCGTAGAAATGAATAAAATTGTCCCCCTTATAATTTTCCAAATTATTTACTCTTGTAGACCTAGCATTAAAATTTCTACCGGAGTTGTTATAGAAAAACTTGCAGAAGGTAAATTTTTGAAAGGGCACGCAGACCTTTATATAAATTTGCAACCCCCTGCTAGAATTAAAATCAATCTCCTTCAGATACAAACCCAATTAAAAACGTTTGAAAGTAAAGTCCAGAATTCTTTCCAAGGAAAAGATCAGATTAGTCGCGTTCTGTTAGAAAATACCCTCGAAAATATTCAAACTACAGCACGCGCCCTATCAGAAATATTAGCCTTACCATGGATACAAACTGAAACTAAAAATTCAGAAAACTTTAACCAAAGAAGTAAAAGGGGACTGATAGATATAGGAGGGAAACTGTTCAAAGGTTTATTCGGATTAGCAACCGAAGAAGATATTAAAAGAATTGAACTTAAATTGAATCTCTTCGCGCGAAATCGACAATATAATGGACACATGTTAGAACAAACTATTAGGTCATTACACGAAAACAATCGCTTCCTCACTCCCTTTCGGACAGATTCACATACCTTGAATCCATGTTAGCTCAATACAAAGAACAAAAGATATCTAGAATTAATAGAGATAATGAACCTACAAGTAACCCTAATCGATAAATACTTACAACGAATAACTACGATTCATTCCAAGGTTTTGCGTGCAACCCAGCTAGCCCATGGAAAAATCACTCTTTCCACCCTAATACCATGGGAAATACTTCAGTCCTTGATTCACACCGCCCAGTCACAATTAAAATTATCACCCATATTCCCACTCAACCACACTAATTACCCTCAATTTCTAGAATACACCTGGACTGTACATGGACCACGCCCCTACACATACCTCATAATTATACCATTTTTCGATGTCCTCACTTATGACGTATATAAATTTCACCCTTTCCCAACACCCTACCAAAATAACTCTAATGTCTATCGATTGTATTTACCCACCGTACCACCTTACCTTTTCCTCACCAAAGATCTATCAGCTTATTCTATGATGTCAGATAGCGACGTCCGGCATTGCCGATTCCCGCAACCAAATAAACAACTCGTCTGCCCTCCACTCAAACCAGTTATTCTTCCAACTACTAGGTCTTGCTTTATCGATTTAATTCGTGACCGGCATGCCCCCGTATGTTCATTTAAAAAATTTCATTCCCCTAAAACCATCCAACTACGAATTGGACCAGACATCTGGGTTTCCTTCGCGAACAGGACTGCCGCTACTCTCGAGTGTCCATCGAATTATTCCCTCATTACAATCCCTATGGTTATTCGGCTACCAATTGGTTGCTCCTTGCGTTCAAAAGCCCTCCAAATATACAACCCGTATAAGGTTACCCTTAATAACTCATACCCATTCCCGTCGCAAATTAAATTTAAACCCGTCATAGAGATCTTAAATCTCTCCATAAAACCTGTAACCATCCTACCCGAACTACATGCCCCTGAATGGAATGATCAATTGAGCCGGTTTAAAATTTCGGATGATAACCAAAAAACCTCTTACAAATACTACAACCGGTAACCATTTTCTCAACATCTGCCGTTAGTATCATTATTGTATGTGCTATTATCCTCGGTATATTTGTGGTGAAAAGATCATTCTGGGAACAAAGAAAACCAAGTGACACGGAACATGAAACTATTTATGCACGACCAAGAGTGCGTACCCAGACCACGTGAACTAGACTTAACCACCCGACTTATGTTGTATATATAATCTGTATTATAAAACCATAGTTATCATCTAGTTAGCATTAGTTAGGATGTTACATTATTATATTAATATCATTCTAGAGGGAAGAGCCCTGTAAAAATGAACCATAAATAATTCCCATATTCCTATACTATCTTATTCTTCATGTAATTCTTGTATTCATTTATATAGTTCTTGTATCCATTTAAGAAAAAGTATCCATTTTAAAAATTCATGTGTTATATGGTTCATGTATTTATATAATCCTGTATATTCTTATATATTTAACTTTATATAATGCCTATACTCATATGTATGTACGTGTGTGTATTCATTTTTACATAAGGACCAAAATCGCCCAACGCGAGTTTGGATAAAATTTTTGATTTGCTTTCTACTTTGCAAATAATTGGTGACCTGTTTTTTTTAAAATCTCATAATCATTTTTTTAGATTTCGCTTAATAAGGAATCTGCTTAAGCTTTGCAATGTTCATATTTTGTATACATTCCTTTCGTTATAAAAGATGAGATCATGTCTTGCCTAAGCATTAAAATTGTACATCTTAAACCTTAAAATTTACTCATATGCATATTTTAGTGTAAAGATGCATAGTCCGATTTCCACTTTTAGTTAACTTGGCAGATCATGATAACATCAGATCTGAAAAGTCGCGGTTTAAGATAAAAATATGGTTTCGTCTTCAAATATTTTGTTTACTCGTTCAAGCCTTACCACAGCTAAAAATTTACTTTATTTTCGAATATTGTGCAAAAATAATACAGCCTTTTTAGCATTTAATAATAATGATGTTAGCAGTTTTTGGGTATATAAACCCACTAAAAATATTCCATTGTCATTCAGAAGCTAATTCAGAGGCTGAGCACTACCTGTACATTTTAGCAGTAAATTTACAGTTGAAGATAGTTTTTATCTTATCCTTCGAGCCTTGCTCTCTTCAGAAGAACTTAGTCATTAAACTTTCCGGATACGCTATAAGAAGATCCGGAACCTTCAGCATTTTAGTAAGTCTATCAGAGTCCTCCGAGCCACTATAGAAGAACTCGGAGAGTAATATAGAAGAAAACTACTTCAAGTCACACATCCGTTGCTGCCACCTAACTAGAACCCCCGTCGACTTCGAACCACACGGGCCATAGACGGAGGGGTTAACATATATATATATATATATATATATTATATATATATTATATTTTCGCCTTTCTGTCTGTCTGTTTGTCTGTCTGTCCTTTATGCAAGCACAAACCGTTTGACCTAGAGCTACCAAATTTGGCACGGGAACCTCTTATGGGATGAAGAATGTCAACACAGAGTCGGTCAGCCTGTCTGTTTGTCTGTTTGCATTACGGGCGGCAATGTGACGCTCAAGATTTTCATGACTGTGTTCTTTTCTATAGTTTTATTGACTAAATGATTGAACCGACAGTAATTATTTGGTCAGGGAGATTTTGGGGGATATCTGATCAGATTCAGAAATCTTGACACAATGTGAAGCTCAAAATTTTCACGGCTGGTTCTTTTCTGTAGTTTAGCCTGTCTGTTTGTCTGTTTGTGAAATTTATCCCGGGCAGTAATAGTGGAAGGGTGTGGGGTGGGGGAGTGGGGTGGGGGTAATGGGGGAGGGGTGGGGGTAATGGGGAGGGGTGGGTGTAATGGGGTGGGTGTAATGGGGAGGGCGTTAACCGCCAAGTTGCATGAAGGGGGGTGAGGGGTTTTTGGGGGGCATTCATTTGACCTAACCGGGCATTCAATTAACTCGGGCAACGCCGGATACCTCACCTAGTATATAATAAGAGGACGTGTGTGTGTGTGTGGTTTCCAGCCATAACTCCAAAATGGAAGCATTTACAAACATGAAGCTTCACACACATATTGATTAGGTCCCCAGGTTGTGCACCTGGGTGTTAATAAATTAAATAATTAAAATTACTGGGCCTGAAGGCCACAGCACCGCGATTAAACTACAAAAAAGAACGCAGCCGTGAAAATTTTGAGCTTCACATTGTGTCAAAGATTTCTGAATCTTAAGATTTTCATGACTGTAGTTTTACTGACCAAATAATTGAACCCCCAATTACTGTCGGTTCAATTATTTGGTCAATAAAACTATAGAAAAGAACACATTCATGAAAATCTTGAGCTTCACATTGCCGCCCACAATAATAATAATCTATTATTATTATTATATTACTAGTACAGTTCCCGCCGCTTCGCTGACGGTTAGACAGGCTAAACTACAAAAAAAGAACCCAGCCGTGAAAATTTTGAGCTTCACATTGTGTCAACATTTCTGAATCTGGTATCTCCCAAAACCTCCTCACCCCCATTCATACAACTTGGGGGCTAACACCCTCCCCATTACCCCCACCCCTCCCCATTACCCCACCCATCCCCCATTACCCCCACCCCCACCCTTCCCCCATTGCTAAACTACAGAAAAGAACACAGTCATAAAAATCTTGAGCTTCACATTGGCGCCCGTAATACAATTTCTGAATTTTTTTCTCACAATTTTTTCCAACAATTTCTGAAAGTGTGACGGGCAGACGGACAGACAGACAGACGGACAGCTCTCTTATTATAATATATAGATTATTATTATTATTACTAGTACAGTTCCCGTCACTTCGCTGACGGTTAGACAGGCTAAACTACAAAAAAAGAACCCAGCCGTGAAAATTTTGAGCTTCACATTGTGTCAACATTTCTGAATCTGGTATCTCCCAAAACCTCCTCACCCCCATTCATACAACTTGGCGGCTAACCCCCTCCCCCATTACCCCCACCCCTCCCCATTACCCCACCCATCCCCCATTACCCCCACCCCCACCCTTCCGCCCACCCCAACCCTTCCCCCCACTCCCACCCTTCCCCCCACCCTCACCCTTCCCCCATTGCTAAACTACAGAAAAGAACACAGTCATGAAAATCTTGAGCTCCACATTCCCGCCCGTAATACAATTTCTGAATTTTTTTTACAATTTCTGAATTTTTTTCTCACAATTTTTTCTAACAATTTCTGAAAGTGTGACGGACAGACGGACAGACAGACAAACGGACAGCTCTCTTATTATAATATAATATAGATTATTATTATTATTACTAGTACAGTTCCCGTCACTTCGCTGACGGTTAGACAGGCTAAACTACAAAAAAAGAACCCAGCCGTGAAAATTTTGAGCTTCACATTGTGTCAACATTTCTGAATCTGGTATCTCCCAAAACCTCCTCACCCCCATTCATACAACTTGGCGGCTAACCCCCTCCCCCATTACCCCCACCCCTCCCCATTACCCCACCCATCCCCCATTACCCCCACCCCACCCTTCCGCCCACCCCAACCCTTCCCCCCACTCCCACCCTTCCCCCCACCCTCACCCTTCCCCCATTGCTAAACTACAGAAAAGAACACAGTCATGAAAATCTTGAGCTCCACATTCCCGCCCGTAATACAATTTCTGAATTTTTTTTACAATTTCTGAATTTTTTTCTCACAATTTTTTCTAACAATTTCTGAAAGTGTGACGGACAGACGGACAGACAGACAAACGGACAGCTCTCTTATTATAATATAATATAGATTATTATTATTATTACTAGTACAGTTCCCGTCACTTCGCTGACGGTTAGACAGGCTAAACTAAAAAAAGAACCCAGCCGTGAAAATTTTGAGCTTCACATTGTGTCAACATTTCTGAATCTGGTATCTCCCAAAACCTCCTCACCCCCATTCATACAACTTGGCGGCTAACCCCCTCCCCCATTACCCCACCCCTCCCCATTACCCCACCCATCCCCCATTACCCCCACCCCCACCCTTCCGCCCACCCCAACCCTTCCCCCCACTCCCACCCTTCCCCCCACCCTCACCCTTCCCCCATTGCTAAACTACAGAAAAGAACACAGTCATGAAAATCTTGAGCTTCACATTGCCGCCCGTAATACAATTTCTGAATTTTTTTTACAATTTCTGAATTTTTTTTCTCAATTTTTTCTAACAATTTCTGAAAGTGTGACGGACGGACAGACAGACGGACAGACAGACGGACAGCTCTCTTATTATAGTATAGACTAGCAAAAATACCGCCCTACGGGCGGTTTTTGCTATTTCCTGCGGAAGGCTTGGAGTCCTCGGCCAATTACTTCATCTGGGAAATGAATTTTCTTACCTCAAGGTATTATTTCCTGTTATAAAATATAAAAAAGAACACTTCATCATAAACTTATCTTTATTTCATTACTGAAGAATCTCCTTGCAGACATAATTGTCAACAAATACTCCCTTTTCATTTCTTTCTGTCAGGACTTTCAGCAAAAGATCGGCGCTACGCCCCGATTTCGCTATATCTGCGGTACTTGAGCCACAAACCGAATCGAATTGTGGGCCCACGGCGTATTTTATTTTGAACATCATTCCTATCCCTCTCACCTTGGGCCTCAGTAAGTGGGGTGCCTGCGGCGCCCCAATTACTGTCGGTTCAATTATTTGGTCAATAAAACTAGAAAAGAACGCAGCCATGAAAATCTAAAGCTTCACAAATCTTGATACGATGAGCTCAAATGTAAAGCTTAAGACTTTCATGATTGCGTTCTTTTCTATAGTTTTTTTTTGGTTACATATATATATATATATATATATATATATATATATATATATGTATATATCGCACTTACCTTCATTATAATATAGATATACTAGCTGAGGTACCCGGCGTTGCCCGGGATAAATTTCACATTGATGTTGCATGTCGTTCACGGTCAGCTTCAAGGCGTGATTGTCTTCCTTGCAGTGTTTCTCTTGCTCTGGTAGCTGCTACACTTTCTCGGACAGCTTCAAGACGTTCTTGGAAGTTTTCTTTTGCTCTGGCTGTTGCATGTCGTTCACGGTCAACTTCAAGGCGTGATTGTCTTTCTTGTGAGCTTTCCTGCTTCCGGGCTTCTTTATTTTTTCTGGCTGCTGATGTAGATCTGCCCAAACTTGCCCGTTTCTTTGGTGGCATGGTAAAGTTGTTGGGATTTTCAAAAACTGCAAAAAAACATTGCCACATTAACTTCCTGTAACTATTCGCACAAACAGACAAACAGACAGGCTGACCGACTCTGTGTTGACATTCTTCATCCCATAAGAGGTTCCCGTGCCAAATTTAGTAGCTCTAGGTCAAACGGTTTGAAGTCGTCCTAAAAAATAATTATATGTGAAGCTCAAGATTTTCATGACTGTGTTCTTTTCTATAGTTGACCAAATAATAATTAGTCATGAAAATGTTAAGATTCAGAAATCTTGACACAATGTGAAGTTCAAAATTTTCACGGCTGCGTTCTTTTCTGTAGTTTAATCGCGGTGCTGGAGCCTTCGGGCCCAGTAATTTTAATTATTTAATTTATTAATATTCTTCATCCCATAAGGGGTTCCCGTGCCAAATTTGGTAGCTCTGGTCAAACGGTTTGCGCTTGCATAAAGGACAGACAGGCAGGCGAAAATATATAATATATATATATATAGGTGAGGTACCCGGCGTTGCCCGAGTTCATGAATGCCCGGTTAGGTCAACTGAATGCCAGGTTAGGTCAACTGAATACCCCCAAACCCCTCACCCCCCCTTTATGCAAGTTGGGGGATAACCCCCTCCCCCACTACCCACCCCTCTCCCCATTACCCCACCCCTCCCCATTACCCCCACCCCTCCCCCACTACCCCCACCATTACTGCCCGGGATAAATTTCACAAACAGACAAACAGACAGGCTAAACTACAGTAGGTGAGGTACCCAGCGTTGCCCGGGTTAATTGAATGCCCGGTTAGGTCAACTGAATGCCCCCAAAACCCTCACCCCCTTTATGCAACTTGTGGGCTAACACCTCCCCCATTACCCCCCTCCCAATTACCCCCAGCCATTACTGCCCGGGATAAATTTCACAAACAGACAAACAGACAGGCTAAACTACAGAAAAGAACGCAGCCGTGAAAATTTTGAGCTTCACATTGTGTCAAGATTTCTGAATCTGAACTCAGATATCCCCCAAAACCACCCTGACCAAATAATTGAACTCCCAATTACTGTCGGTTCAATTATTTGGTCAATAAAAACTATAGAAAAGAACACAGTCATGAAAATCTTGAGCTTCACATTGCCGCCCGTAATAGAAACAGACGAACAGACAAACAGACAGGCTGACCGACTCTGTGGTGACCTTTTCATCCCATAAGAGGTTCCCGTGCCAAATTTGGTAGCTCTAGGTCAAACAGTTTGCGCTTGAATGAAGGACAGACAGACAGACAGAAAGGCGAAAATATATAGTAGAATATATATATATATACACATATATATATATATATATATATATATATATATATATTATATATATATATATATAATATAGTATATATATATACCGGGTGGCCCAATAAAAATGGCACCAATTTTGAGAAGTGATATCTCAATAACCATTGCAGCTAGGGACTTAAAAAAACAACCAAATGAAAGATACTTCTTTCTCTTTAAATACTTATTCTATGGCTTGATGGTTATAAGCGCATATAATGCCCAAAATTGGCTTCCAAAAAAATATACAAAAAAAAGTTGCGCATTTTATTTATTCCTTGATCCTAATTTTAAATGAAATTTTTCTATTCCAGACCCCTCAAGATGGGATTGAGAGAATCTGATAAGAACATTATACAAGCACTACGTGAAGAAAAAGGATATTCATTAAACAGAATCCTTTACGAATTTCCAAATAGAAATTGGAAAAAAAAGAACTGGCACATTTTTACAAAAACTTAAAGAAACCGGCAGCAGTCAACGGCGTCCGGGAAGTGGTCGACCAAGAAGTATTAGAACGCCAGAAAACATTGAAAAAGTAAATGAAATGGTTTTAAGTCAAGAGGAACAACCGGAACAAGTAAAAGGAACGTGAAGTTGCGAAAGAAACCGGGATTTCACGTTCATCAGTACAGCGAATAATTCGCTGTACTGATGAACGTGAAATCCCGGTTTCTTCGCAACTTCACGTTCACTTTTACTTGTTCCCGGTTGTTCCTCTTGACTTAAAACCATTTCATTTACTTTTCAATGTTTTCTGGCGTTCTAATAGTTTCTGGTCGACCACTTCCCAGACGCCGTTGACTGCTGCCGGTTTCTTTAAGTTTTTGTAAAAATGCGCCACAGTTCTTTTTTTCCAATTTCTATTTGGAAATTCGTAAAGGATTCTGTTTAATGAATATCCTTTTTCTTCACGTAGTGTTTGTATAATGTTCTTATCAGATTCTCTCAATCCCATCTTGAGGGGTCTGGAATAGAAAAATTTCATTTAAAATTAGGATCAAGGAATAAATATAAATGCGCAACTTTTTTTTTATATATTTTTTGTGGAAGCCAATTCGGGCATTATATGGGCTTATAACCATCAAGCCATAGAATAAGTATTTAAAGAGAAAAGAATTATCTTTCATTTGGTTGTTTTTTTAAGTCCCTAGCTGCAATGGTTATTGAGATATCACTTCTCAAAATTGGTGCCATTTTTTTGGGCCACCCGATATATATATATATATATATATATATATATATATATTAGGTGAGGTACCCGGCGTTCCCAGGGTTAATTGAATGCCCGGTTAGATCAACTGAATGCCCGGTTAGGTCAACTGAATGCCCCCAAAACCCCATCACCCTCCTTTATGCAACTTGGGGCTACCCCCTCCCCATTACCCCTACCCTCTCACCCTCCCACACCCTTCCACCATTACTGCCCGGGATAAATTTCACAAAACAGACAAACAGACAGGCTAAACTACAGAAAAGAACGCAGCCGTGAAAATTTTGAGCTTCCACATTGTGTCAAGATTTCTGAATCTGATCAGATATCCCCCAAAAAACTCCCCTGACCAAATAATTGAACTCCAATTACTGTGGTTCAATTATTTGGTCAATAAAACTATAGAAAAGAACACAGTCATGAAAATCTTGAGCTTCACATTGCTGCCCGTAATACAAACAGACAAACAGACAGGCTGACCGACTCTGTGGTGACCTTCTTCATCCCATAAGAGGTTCCCGTGCCAAATTTGGTAGCTCTAGGTCAAACGGTTTGCGCTTGCATAAAGGACAGAGAGACAGACAGAAAAGCGAAAATATATAGTAGATATATACAGGGTGAGTCACGACGAAATATCATAACTTCGGGAGTTTATAGCTGTGGTCATTTCCAGTCAAAAACTCCATATGAACATAGATCCGATTCTTAACGGTTATGGAGCTATGGCTGTTTGAATTTCAAGCATGCGCATACGTGATCTTGAACTGAATTGACAGTTACTTACCGAACCGAACTAACTACGCAGTAGAGTTAGCCCTGTTCAAAAATCAACTTTTTCTTATTTTCATAGGTTTCTGTACTTTTTCCCATGCTTTTTGACCTGAAAAGGCCGAAAATCACAACCATTTTGACCTAGGTTGTTGGGAAGCATTGCCGCATGGAGCTTTAAGTTTTCTGCCTTGAAATCGGCCAAAAGCACCAGTTCCGGGGTCCCTTGAATCATGTTTTGCACTATAACTTTTTATCTAAACAAGAGAGCAACAAAATAGGCACCAAATTAAAGTGTTTTTAATCCTCTTTCTAACTTATACAATTATGATAGTCTTGGAACAAGAAATGGCACATGGTACATACAAAGATTTCAGAAATATCACAAAATTCGTTTTCTCACACTCAAGGCAGACAAAGCGCCTTATTCATGACAAATTTGAGATTAACATTTTGTCACAAGTCTAATCGATCAAGCAGTGAAAGCATACATGATGATTAATTCATAATGACATTTACACAGTCAGTTGTTGAGAGTTTGTTTCTTGAAGCTGTCAAAGCGGCGTCTGTTGAACTCCACAGCTTGAAGGAGATAGTCCCTTTGCTTGGCATCTGTTGTTATGATATTTGCAAAGTCGCTCATCATCTTGACACCACGTTCAGCAATGTCATTCACCGCTTTCAGATTCTTAACATAGTCCAACGCTTTTCTGTAGTCCTCATTCTGTGGCCAAGACGTGACAGGTTCCAGAAGCCACTCGGATCCAATGTTCAGTGTGTCCAGCAGGAAATGTGATTCTGGGCCAATGAGATCAACCAGGGTGGTCTTAGCTGTGACTCTCTGGAATAGAGGCTTTCCTTCTGAAGCTGTCTGGCTTCTCAGTGGCATGTAACTGGGCAGCAATGTCGTGCTTCAATGTGTCACTCAATCTACTGCTGAACAGGGCAAATGGCACGACTTCCTGCGTCAGTACCATTTGTGGTTTTCCATCTTATTAAGTACTGCATCAGCAAGCTCTGGGTCAGTTTTCTGTACTTCAACATGTCCTGGATTAGACTTAGATTATTCACGGAGCATCTGCAGCAGACATTGACATCATCCATACAGGAGTGTAGAACAGCGCAAGGAAGGTGTGAGTCTTTCCAGCTTTGATACAGTGTCTTCGGCGTACTCAAGTTGATCTGCAAACATCAGCATTTTCATGGAGTACAGGTTTCTGGCCATCCATCTGGCCTGATGAATGGCGCCTGGTCGACTCCAGTGAATACCTCGAGGAGGCGTTCCTCCAAGAACAATGACTGTCAGTTCAGCCATTTCCCTGTAGTCGGCTCTTGGAAGCCTTCTGCTGTTAGAATGTCTTGGAGTATTTCTTCACTGTTCTTCTTCTTTTCCTTCAGCCATTTGCTGTTGATAGCCAGCATCTTTGGGTTTCCTTGGACAAGTCCGTCCAAACATCCTTCAGATGCTCAAACCAGGGATTATCTGGCCCTTCACCTTCCCAAAACAGCTTCTCCCAAAACTGCTCCTACTAGGATTCCAGGATGTGATGTCGAAAGGCCAGATAAAACACCTTTTTGTTCAGCATTTTCTCTAGCAGTTTGGCAGCTCCTCTGTGAACTCCACTGTTACTGGATGTAGTGTCAAAAACAAGGGCAGTAACATTATCCGTAAGTTCCCATGTCTCCAGTAAATCCATTGAAGCCTCAGCCTGAGCTGTGCCAGAAGAATTGTCGATGACAGGTACTCCCAATAACTTTCCTTCAGTGTATGAAGGTGGACCAGACACTAGCACAGCTAAAGTCTCTGAGGTACTTCCAGGTTCACTGCCCAAGACAATCTTTGAGCAACTTTCCATCCCAGTGTAAGGCAGCGTACTGTGGGGGGTTTTCACAAAACTTGGACATTGTGACTCTGGCTGATATTATACCTGGACAGCATTCTGTTGCGACGTGTTGTTGAGGTTGAGATGACGAAGTTATCCAGATCAGCCCTCCAGCTTTCAAGGTGGCAGAGAAACCATGGCAGTAACTTGATTGTCTGATAAACCAAGACGATCAGCTGTATTGCAGATGACATCACATTCCATGACCTCCTTGGAAACGTCAAAGTCACACTAGTCACAGTGTCTTGATGGTGAGAACATCCAGGACGAGGCTGATGGTAATCCATGTCCTCTGGTTAGCGTCGTTGTCAGTTGAGTCACCCAGGTAATGTCATCCACATGAACAACTGCCTCTTGTTCTGCTGCAGCTGTAAAATAGTACAACTGTTAAGACAGTAGTAATTGTTAAGTACATGCTAAATATCGCAATGGAGTAAAACTTAAAACTTTTGTGACGTTCAAAGAATTAGTGTTTACCTTGTTCTTGTCTATGCTGCAGTCTTTCATTCCTCGCTGCTTGCTGCAGGGATCTTGTCTCAAAAATCTTGTCATGACCAGACATATGACCTTTCCTCTCAGTCTTTTGGTCTTCGTAGAACTGATATCCTCATCTTTCTTCTCTGGATAACAGTCTGTTGTTCTGTATTTCCTGGATTGCATCTGGAGCTCCTATATCGAACAGGCTGTCTAATTCCAGCACAAATGCTCCTCTTTTTCCTCCAGGGTTACTTGCTCTTCCTTTGCTTTTCACCAGAGCACGATGTTTCTAATGTAGTTTCATGAAGAGCTTCATTGCGTTGTACTTGTCATTGTCTTGATCCTAGCCATCTGCCAGAATGGGATGATAGATTCAACTGTTTCATATGCAAGGTCTTGAACCATGGGCCTCCCTGCATTTTCCTGTAAATTCTGAAGATTAAGGAAATACTGGAACGCTGTCTGTTGGTGGAAGCTGGGAACCACTGATAAAAGCTGAAGGGTATCCAACCAGGAAAGTTTCAGTGAGAGATCTGGTAGATGGCCCAGTTGACACCTGCCTGTGGACAGTACGTGGAGGTTCTGAGGTATCAACTGTGCGCCCACGGAGCTCCCTCAGCTCCTTGCTTAATGCCATTGTGAAGTTGTAACTTGTAGATGGTTTTCTAGATTCTGATTGAGTTCTGTTGTTTCCTGAAAAATGATAGATAATTATTATTATTATTATTATTATTTAATTATTATTTATTTATTATTATTATTATTATTATTATTTATTAATTTTATGCTCTTTCATTAGATACCTAATTTGTTGCTCTATCTTGTTTAGATCAAAAGTTAAAGTGCAAAACATAATTCAAGGGACCCCGGAATTGGCGCTTTGGCCGATTTCAAGGCAGAAAATTTAAAGCTCCATGCGGCAATGCTTCCCAACATCCTAGGTCAAAATAGTTGTGATTTTCGGCTTTTACAGGTCAAAAAGCATGGGAAAATGTACAGAAACTTATGAAAATAAGAAAAAGTTGATTTTTGAACAGGCCTACAGTAAAGTGTTGTGTTTCACAGCGTGCAGTTGATGTTTTGTGCGTTCAGTATGCCTTTTACGTTTTCAAATGCCGAATATGCTGATATGGTGTATGTTTACGGATTTTGCGATGGAAATACTACTGCTGCTGTCATTGAATACCAGCGACATTTTCAAAATCAAGAATTCCGGATTGACGAGTGTTTAGCAACGTTTTCCGGAGATTGAGAGAGAGCGTGGTTCATTTCCTAGCGTTACTGTTTTATCTGAGTGTCTGGTACAACAAGATGTGGCTGAACAAGAAAACATTATTCAGATGGTACAGCGTAGTCCTCATGTTAGTACGCGAAGGATTTCCACACGTCTTAGAGTTCCTCAAACGAGAGTATGTATGATAGAACGTTACACGAAGAAGGCATGTATCCATACCACGTAGAGCGCGTTCAGTACCTCCAACCTGGGGATCGTGCCCAACGGCTGGAATTTTGTAATTGGCTCAATGCCGATCGACAGTTGCATCGATACGTCTTGTTCTATGATGAAGCTCAATTTACCCGCGACGATATCATCAACACTCGTAATTCACATGAGTGGTCAGAAATGATTCCTCATGCCATTGTGGAAAGTAATTTTTAACATCGGTTTAGTGTCAATGTGTGATGTGGTATTCTTTACGGTCAACTGATTGGTCCGTTTATTTTCGAAGGTGGTCTTACAGGTGACATTTATCTACGATTTTCCAGGGAGAATGAGTGTGGGGTGTGGGGGCTCAGGAACGGGTAGTCCTTCGCCGTGAGGAAACGGGCGTATAGCAGAGGGTATATTCGAATATTGTAAATCCACTTTTCTTTTTGCAAATACCTTTCTTGACCGGAGCACCATGCAGAAATAACAATTGCTGACATGATCTGTTGGTTCCCTCCACACCATTGGCACTGCAAAAGGCATAGATTTCCTTTTCCGATTCAACACTGGCGAAGGTTTGTTGCACAAGTATTGCAGCATATGTGTGGGGCCCAGCTCTTGTCCTGATCTCCAATCTACAGCCAAAATAAAGGTGATAGGCTTTCCTAATCACGGCGGTTATAGCACGCTTTGTGATGCAAAAGTCAATTCTCCACAAACATAACAGAAGTTATCTGCACAGTTCACGCAATTACGAGGCATCTTTGGTCAAATTAGGCTGAAAAAAATTCAGTTTCAAAAGCAAACACTAAAAAGAGTTTGACAAGGGTGCACTGTATGACTTCCGCGAATGAACTGATGCTGTGGCGTAATATGTAGACGCCTGTGACACATCGACGCCTTGACTCTACTGCGCATGCGCGTAGTTATATATTTTTTATTTTAATAAATAATGTATTACATTGCATTTTAAAAATTTTAAATTAGGTAAGGTTAAGTTAGGTTAGTATTCCATTTATATTAATATCAAAAACATTATGGGAAGCAATATGTTAAAATGATCCAATCTATTTCTTAATAAATAATTTACAAATACATAATGCAGTCCAGTTAGTAGGGTGCAGGGTTGCCTGATATCTTTATAAATAGAGCCAATTGGCAATTTTAGGCATCATTTTCATATTCAGTGACCCAAAATTAGTAAAGATTGACTACTTTTATTTCAGAGGCATTTTGGCTGTAGACCAGTGTAATAGCAGTAATAATAACACTAGTATGCATCAATTTTGCTGTCAAGGGTTTTGTAAGTGATCTTATAGAGTTTTTCCTGCTGATTTCGAATCTGCAATCCGTTTTTCTCAATCAGCTCAAGTTATCGGCTATGGCCTCATAAGTAAAATAGAATTTTCGTGATTTGTCAAAGCGGAATTGGAACAGTAACATCTATCATCACTTGTTTCACTTGTATAATATCTTTTTTACTTTTCAGGCATATAGATAAAATATTCATAATGAATAGAGCGTGTAAAATGATCCCAATAGATACTGATACATATGTGGGACGGTTACCATGCCAAATAACCAGTCCCAAATCACTAAATTTGTGAAGACAATGTATAGAGCATACTTTGGAATTAAGCTAGGGGACCAGGACAAAAATTTCGCCCCTCATATGTGCTGCAAGACGTGCATTGAAAATTTGAGAAGATGGAGCAAAGGCAAAGCGAAATCTTTGCCTTTGGAATTCCCATGATTTGGAGAGAAGGAAAGGATCACGTGACAGATTGCTATTTCTCATGACAAACCCTCCAAGGTGGGCTATAAATTTATTTTTCTTAAATATTTTGAAATCCTCGTATGAAACTTGACATAATATTCACCATAATGTAATATTCACCATATATAGCATAATATTCACCATAATGGTAATCATACATTTACATATACATATTGTTATAGAAAATACATTTACACATACATATTGTTATACAAGTTACATTTACATATACAATGATTGTATATTTTCTTTCTTTTTCATTCATATTGTCCCCGAAGGGACAATATGAATGGAAAAGAAAGAAAATATACAAACTCCATCGACCTCTTTCATATCTTACAGACCGCAGCCTTCCCTCACGAGCCGCCACTGTCTGAATGCTTCTTCTATTTCATATGCAAGTTTTATATCCATGTTTCTGTGTTTCTATTTTCAGGAGTGAACAAGAAGAATAAACACATTGTTGTATACCCTGACATTCCTTCTGCTATGAGACCTGTACCCCATGGTCCTGGAATTCCAATACCCGACCCACCTCAAACCCTGGACTTCGATGATTCTGATGATGAATCAATGACCAATGCCAATGACCAGTCCCAGTCGTATATACCTCAAAATACCGCTTCAAATGAGCCGAGGCCTCTCAACCAGGCCAAACTTAATGATCTTACCAGGGATTTAGGACTTTCCAAATTAGCTGCCGAGATCTTGGGCTCACGACTTCGAGAGGACAACTTGCTGGCTCCGGGAACAACATTCTCCTGGTATAGGAAACGAGAGGAAGAATTCCGCAAGTTTTTTGCAGTGCACGAAAATACCTCTTCCTTAGTGTACTGCTGCAATGTTGAGGGGCTAATCGAATCCTTGGGCCTGCCATATAACGCATCAGAATGGAGGCTATTTATAGACTCGTCTAAACGAAGTTTGAAAGCAGTACTTCTCAACATTGGGAATAGGGTTGCATCAGTCCCTGTAGCACATTCCGTACAACTTACTGAGAGCTACGATAACATGAAAATTTTACTGGATGCTCTCGTATACGACCAACATAACTGGAGGATCTGTGGAGATTTGAAGGTAATACTAATATCATAAGTAAACTATTGCTATTGGCTATGTTGTTTTTCCAAAGGTTATTTGAGAGTGTATAAGAACACTTAACTTCCCCACAGAAGTGATACAGTCCAATGCATAGATATTTTTATCTGATAGAACAAATTCTCTAAATTCTTTAAATATTTCATTTTTTTCAGATTGTGTCATTTGTATTGGGAATGCAAGGGGGATACACGAAATACCCATGTTTCCTCTGCAAATGGGATAGCCGAGCGGATGAGAAGCACTATGCACAGCGTGAATGGGCATCCAGAGAGAATTTTGAACCTGGGTCGCATAATGTCGTTTCAGTGCCCCTTGTACCACCAACAAAAATTTTGCTCCCACCACTTCATATTAAGCTGGGCTTGATGAAAAATTTCATCAAATCAATGAATAAGGAGGGTTCAGCATTCCGATATCTCGAGAGTAAATTTCCTCATATATCTGATGCTAAACTAAATGCTGGGGTTTTGATGGTCCTCAAATTCGAACTTTGATCAAGGATACTCAGTTCGAAAACGCAATGACTCCAACTGCGAAGAATGCCTGGCAGGCATTCAAATCAGTTGTCACTGATTTTCTTGGCAAGCGTAGAAGTCCAGAATACGAGTTCGTTGTCGAAAACTTGATGGAAGCTTTCAAAGCTCATGGGTCGCGCACGTCCATAAAAATGCACTTTTTGTGGTCCCACTTGGACTATTTTCCTGAAAATTGCGGGGATTATAGTGAGGAACAGGGTGAACGATTTCACCAAGATATCAAAATAATGGAAGAGAGGTACCAGGGAAACTGGGATATCAATATGCTGGCGGACTATTGCTGGTGTTTGAAGCGAGACGTGCCCGAAGAAAAACACAGACGGAAAGCCAAAAAAACTTCATTCCTTCCTCAATAAACTTTTTTCCATATTCATTGTATGAATAAAAGTATTTATTCACACAATGTTTTCATTTTTCACGAGTGTTCTTATAATATTACTCGTATCTACAGTGTTTAAGCTAAAAAAATCAATAAATTTGGGGATAAAATTGGACTTATAATAAATGGCCAATAGAGAAAAAACCTGACCTGATTGAGGAAAACCAATGTCATTTTCGAATTCAGCATGGTCGAATTATATAATATGAGTTGAAAAACCCCTCACAGCAGACAAAAAAATTTCATATGCATACCAGTGTAATAAATACAATATACTGTAAAGTTCACAAAATGTTACATAATTTTAAATCAAATGTTTTATTGTATTTTTAGTAGAAAACAAATGATGCTTGATTAAAAAAAATATGAAAAAGAATAAATATTGAAATTAAAGGTGCTTAATAAAATTATGATAGAATAGTTTAAATGATTGATTCCAAAATGGGAACTTCATGAATCATTACTATGGTAAAAATAGCAGTTGTGGACTTATAATGAAGTGTTTTTTGAGTGATTTGCGAAATACATTTAATAATGAAGTTTGCCTGATATTCATGGGAATTGCATTCCATACATCTGCTCCTTTGAAATAGAGCGCATTTCCCGCAGCTTCTATTGTATAGTTTGGTTTGTGTATAAAATTCGTGGGCAGTCTGGTATCATAAAGTTGGTGTATTTGATGGGCGGTGATTGCTCTTTCACTGGGTGATGTATGTCGACTTTTATTGATAACTTTGAACATTTTTACAACAACATTGAGTTTATATAATTCATTTAGTTTTAAAATATTTAGTTCTTTAAACATTGGGGAAGTGTGACTTTGTCTGTTGTATTATTCGAGAGAGAGTTTGCAGACATTTTTTATGAATTACTTCCAAAGGATGTTTTATATATTTCTTTGAGCTACCCCATGTTGTAATGCAATATAATAAATGTGGATGGATGAAGGAATAATATAGGGTAAGGAGTGCGTTTTGAGGAAGGGTCTTTGTTTAGTTTAATTAAATAATATGAATAAAAATCTTGATATTTTGAATTTAATAATTTGTACATGACTTTTGAAATTTATTTTTTTCGTCTAAATTAATGCCAAGTACTTTAATCTCATTCACCTTTCCCAATTTTTATATGACGGTTTGTATTAATGTGTTGTGGTAATAATCATATAAGATGATTTTGTCAGGTTCAATAAAAGTTTATTAGCACACATGTTTATGGCATCTTCCCTTGTATGTCCACCTTTAAATCCAAACTGTGTTTTCGTTAAAATATCGTATTTGATTAAGAATTTACTAAGTTTATTGAACACGATTTTTTTCAAATACTGTACTTAAAGTTGGCAAAAAGGAAAATGGGGCTATAACTGGATGGAGTGTTTGGGTTTCCCGACTTAAATATAGGGCATACTTTGGTACCCTTTAGACTTTTAGGGAATATACCTAGTGTTACTGATTCATTCATTAGCTTACTGAGTGGTATTGCAATTTTATCGAATACAAATTTGTATATTTTTACCTGGATCGTATTGATGTCAGAATCTTTATTTTCCAAGTTTTTCATTGCTAGAGAGATATCGTATGGTAGGATTGGATCAAAGAAAAATTAGTTTGGATTTGGTTGTGGCATGTATTGCCTGTAGTGAATGTCTGTAACTGGGATCGAGGCTGCAGTATTGGAGCCGATATTTGGAAAGAAGTTGTTCAATAAATTGACTATATCTTTGAGGTCACTGTAAGAATTTCCGCCTTGTGTGAGGGAGGACAAGGGATTTGTTTTAACCTTTTTTTTCTGTTACTTAACTCTTTCAGAGTGTTCCATAGCCTGTTTGGACTGGAATTTTGTTCATCAATTTTTGAACAATAATGATCTGCTTTTGCTTTTTTAATGACTGCATTAAGTCTGTTAGAGTAATTTTTTTAGGTCTTTTCGGTAATAATATCAGTTTTCCATAGTTTAAAGAGAGTATGCTTGCGTTTAATATTCACAATTAGTGCTGTGTGAGCCATTGATTGTTGTATTTGGTTTTAGATATTACTTTTGATTTAAGAGGAAAGTTTATGTTGAATATATCCATTCGTGTGTCTGAAAATGCTTGAAATTTTGTTCCAATGTCATAATTACTTTCATTTATTCTAGCCCAGTCAAAAGTTGTTATTTCTCTAAGGAACTTTAATTTGTTATTATAGGTGTAAGATCTATAGTCAACTTTTATAGTTTCTTCCTTTGCTGAGAAATGGGTAATTAGCATGGTATACGTACGCGAGTAATCTGTGATATTTAATAGAATTATACCCGAGATGCAGACAAGCGGGGACCGCCCCCAGATCTGATCTAGCAGAGTCGAATTTCTAATGTCATTGTGAAGTCTAGTTTGCTTTGTAATATCTAATTTAACACCACTTGCAGTCATGTGAAGAAAACTTGCGTTATTATTTGAATGTTCGTTCGTGAGATCAATATTTAAATCGCCTGCAATAACACAATTGTTACCAATATAATTGAAGGTTAGAATAAATTCCTAAAAACTTGAATGCCTGAATACTGGGTGTTATGAATTAACATTCCAATTGCAAATGGTTTATACTTTTCAGTTCTTCGATACTTTTACTCTTGTACTTTGAGTTTAGAAATATACTTACACCTCCTCCCAAATTTATTAGCCCTACATACATGGTAGCTTGTGTACCCTAAAATGTTGAAAAAGACCTTATTTTAATTTAACCAGGTTTCAGTTAATATAATGCACGAACGTGAATTCATGCTGTAATAATTTTAGGTTAGCTGTCACTTCGTCAAAGTGGCTTGGGAGACTGCAAATGTTCAAATGTTTAAGAAGTTGTCTACTGAGATAAAGTCGGAATTGACTACGTTTTCAGATTCAATAATTTAATTTACAATTTTGAGTATTTAAAGTGTTGATCATGTGAAGATTAGGGTAATATAGTAATAGAAATCCACTATAGTTTGAATAGTAATGGTATTTGCTATTTACCACAGTCATTTACTATAGTCCGAATAAATAATGGTATAGTGGTAAGTCGTATAGTAGATTTAATACCCCAAAAGGGTTTCTTGTGCCATGCACATTAGGTCTGTGTATTATTATTAGAATTCTACACACACACACACACACACACACATATATATATATATATATATATATAACGTAAAGAACGACGCTTGTATAGGAGATATTCCGCGCAAGACGAGAGAGAGAGAACGAAACAAATGAAAAAATGAGGTAACCACCCGGGAATCGAACCTGGGATCTTCCGATTGCCGGTCAGATGCGATAACCATTACACCATGGGCCTCACTCTTCCAAATGCCGTAATTCTTCTACATACTCGCAGAAACCAATGCCCAAGGGGGCACCTCCTGCATGCCGTCGCGCAAGACGGAGAGAGAGAACGAAACAAATGCGGGAGGTGCCCCCTTGGGGCATTGGTTTCTGCGAGTATGTAGAAGAATTACGGCATTTGGAAGAGTGAGGCCCATGGTGTAATGGTTATCGCATCTGACCGGCAATCGGAAGATCCCAGGTTCGATTCCCGGGTGGTTACCTCATTTTTTCATTTGTTTCGTTCTCTCTCTCTCGTCTTGCGCGGAATATCTCCTATACAAGCGTCGTTCTTTACGTTAATTATACTGCGTGTTTGCAGTTAAATGTATATATATATATATATATACTTTATCTATGTATTTTATTTCTTACTCTCCTTTTCCTTTTCTGTTAATGACCAATTAAGGTTGACCTTAAATTTTGATTATTCCAATATATAATTGAATAATTAATAATTACACAAATTTAATTTGATTATTTATGATTTTTGTAAACTCTGATTGTTTCACGTCAAGTTTATTCAAGTATATTCATTGAAGGTAATTTAATTTCTCTCATTCTATGTATTTCTCTTCACGTGCTGCCTATTTATTTTGTTTGACTTTTGCTAAGACAAAAGAAAGCTCTCACACTGGATGGTACTTAATCTGATTAACGTAATTAGTTCATTAGTTCATAATATTTGATTAGACCATCGGGTTTTCCGCTCTAAGGGGTTGAAAAAAAAAATATATATATATATATATATATATATACTGTATATACAGTACACCGGGTGATTACAAGTGATCTTCCTGATTTTAAATATTTATTATGAAAAAACTAACAAAATCACAGCGAAAAGCGTGATATACAAATATAGAAGGATTCAGAAAGTTTTATTTACAAGATTTTGAAGTTCAATATGAGCTTTTTTTGTCGCTCTGCAGACATCAAAGCGGTATTCTGTTTCCCTCCATACATTTTGTAGTACAGGGTGTTTATAAAGTCCCTATCTATTTCAGTGAAAACGTAGCAAAAAGGGTAAAATTCAATAACAATATAATAGAAGGCATACATTTAATGAATACTTAAGCATATGATTCTACATGAGTACCATCAGTATCTCTACAGAGTTCGAATCTGTCAGCAGCATTGTGGAGCACATTTTGGAGCATGACGGGGTTATTTTTGTAACTGCGTTAGGTCAGAAGATCGAGCCGCCCAGGGCCTGTTGCCTCCACGTCCGATCCACAGATTTGGAAATCGTTCATTTAGGTACTCCCAAACAATGTTTGCCTAATGACAAGGTGCCCCATCTTGTTGAAAGACGACGGTGTTTAAAATGCCATCTGAATGAAGCTGGGACATTTACATGCTCGTATCGTAACAGCAGTTACAAAAATAACCCCTGTCATGCTCCAAAATGTGTTCCGCAATGCTGCTGACAGATTCGAACTCTGTAGAGATACTGACGGTACTCATGTAGAATCATATGCTTAAGTATTCATTAAATGCGTTCCTTCTATTATATTGTTATTGAATTTTACCCTTTTTGCTACGTTTTCACCGAAATAGATAAGGACTTTATAAACACCCTGTATATCACACTGAACTTTTCTAACAGTCTCACGTGTCCTTTCCTTCAAATGTTCCAAAGTTGTTGCCACTGGTGGAACAAAAACTTTATTTTTGACATAGCCCTAGGGGAAGAAGTGAAGGGGAGTTAGATCGGGCGAACGAGCCGGCCAAGGAATGGGTCTCCCTACGTCCGATCCAGCGATCAGGGAATTGCTCATTCAGGAATGTTGTAACTTCAAAAGAAGCCACAAAAAGAACTCATATTGAATTTCAAAAGCTTGTAAATAAAACTTTTTGAGTTGTTCTTTATTTGTATATCTTGTTTTTCGTTGTAGCTTTGTTAGTTTTTTTATAATAAATATTTAAAATCGGGAAGATTATTTGTAATTACCCAGTATTTATATATATATACACACAGTATATATATATATATATGTATGGGATATGTACAGTATATATGGTATACAGTGTATATATATGAGGGAAAAAGAAAAATTTATTCCATTCCCTGACGAGGTGTATTGCTGAATGCATGAAAGTCCTTGGAATAACTTTTTGTTTCCTTGTTATAATAAACTTTTATTTTACATATACCAGTAGTTACCTTTAATTTAAGTGGTGTGTTTATACTATATATTATCTTCATAAGTTACACTGATTACAGAGCTGGGCAGTAACGCGTTACAAGTAACGGCCATTACGTAACGCGGTACTTTTTTAGTAACGGTAGCGGTAACGGCATTACATTTCAAATCAAGTAACTCTTTCAGTAACGACGTTACTTTTTTAGGGAAATACATTCGTTAGTCGTTACTCGTTACTTTTTTATCGTAGCTCGCAATTAGTTTCTTTCGATCCTCACTCATTATTCATTAACAGTTAAAAATTTGCCCCTTCACTATGAGCGAGGTGTGCATGTTGGCCGTTGGCATGCTGGCAGCCTACCCCCATCCACCCTCTCCCCCTACACTGACAGCACTGTCAAAGTAAAAAGGCGAAGAACTCTGGAGCAGGGCGGGACCTAAGTTCAACAGACGTTTCGTCATTCCTCTCATCTGGGCCTTCACGGCACGTTAGCTCTGCATCTTTCCTATCCACTAACTTTAAAAATATGTTTATTAAACTAAACACTCCTATACCATCTAGTGCCGCTGTTGGGCGGATTTTTTTCAGTAGGGAAGGATATACTGCGTCCGAAACGAGGCTCGCTCTTAGATGCAACTTTTGAGAAGCTTGTTTTCTTAAAGGCCAATAAAGATCTTTTGAATAATAGTTCTTAAGTTTGTATATTTAGCTAATAAATTTCAATTATCATTGCCATGCACAATAACTCATTTGATTCATTTCTTTAGTATTTCGTATTATTGTTTTGCAAAACTAAACTTTCCTGGTATATTCTAGCATTAGTAAATTAGTATCAATAGTATGCTACATCGTCTGTTATGTTGCAATTCCTAGTAATAAATCCTGCAGTAATTTTGTTTCACTTTTTGTGAAAATATTATGCCTTATAAGTTATAACAACGCAATGAAGGCATGCACAGACTTCATAGCCTATACATTAACCAGTGGATACACACCAACACATACTCGCACAAGCGAATGTTTATATAATATAATATTTTATGTATATATAAATTATAATATACCTATGCTGGCTATGCATATATATAATATATTTACATTTCATTAAAAGTAACGGTAACGAGTAACGGTGCCGTTACTCGTTACTTTTTAAAAATGGTTACTGTAACGATAACGGCGTTACATTTAGACTGTAGTAACGGTAACGGTAACGGCATTACATTTATAAAGTAACGAGCACAGCACTGACTGATTATAACGAAACGTTCGTTCTTTTTGTTTTCATTTTCCAGTGCGTTCGAAAAGTCTCTCCGCAGTCAACGTGCTATAGCCAGTATATGCGCACTAAGCCGGTTTCAGCCGGTTTAAACTCGAGCGTGTCAGTACTGTGAGAGTTGGGATCGTGGCAATAGTGTGTGTCGATAGCTTAGTAAAACATTCATGAAACACCATTGCACGACCAGAAAATCGGCGTTTGGGTTGCAATATCAAGAAAGCGAATTACACTGCACAACAAAAAAAAACATTTTTGCTGGTGATTTAATTCTAAGACCTGTTTCTGGATAATATTGATGTGCTGATTTCAAAAATCACCTTAGATTTTGTCCATCACATCAGGTTTTCGTGCAATGTGCAATGCAATATGCCTATTTTGGGTGATCCATGAAGGGCACTTATCAAAATTGATGATTTTTGAGACCTGTTAACAGCTGTTTTGCTGTTAAAATTTTATCTATGGAATACGCAAATCTGTGCATTAAATCTAAAGGTCATGTACAACATATTAAAATCTTGGGTATCTGTGATTTCCCCAGGTGTGAGCGTGACGTCATGATCATGGATTCATTTTTTGCTTATTTAAACACTTTTAATCACTTTGTGTCAATATTACCATTGTATATTAAAGTTCACTCCCTGCACAATTGTTTACTTTTCCATGCTGATTCTGAGTATGTAAAAACTTATTTTTTGAAAAGAAAAAAAATTGGGCATAACCCTGCCAAAATGCGATATCTCCGTATTTGATTGCTCGAAAATCTGACGTGATAGGCAAAAACTAAGGTGATTTTTTAAATCAGCACACCAAAGTTACTTAAAAACAGGTGTTAGAATTAAATCAGCAAAATTGGTGTTGGGCAGTGTTATCGGTCACATTTTCTTTGAGAACACGATAAATGCTGAACGATACTGTTCAGAAATTCTGTATCCATTTATTGGACATCTAAACGAAATGGAAATACTGAACGCATCCTTCCAGCAAGATGGTGCCACGGCACACACTGCTCACCTTTCGATGGAGCTACTGCATGATGCGTTTGGGGATCGCATAATTTCAAGGGGGCTTTGGCCTCCACGATCCCCAGACCTTACGCCGCCCGACTATTTCTTGTGGGGAGCGGCAAAAGGTGTTGTTTATAAAGACCGCCCGTAAACAATTCAGAACTTAAAAACCGCAATATCCACTTACATTGCTTCAATATCAACCAGCACTTTAAAAAAGTGTTTGACAACAAGTGTAGACGAGTTGCTCTGTGCCTGCAAAATGGTGGAAAACACTTTCAACACATGCTGTAAAATCAGAAGTTTATGTAATAAAATCACTAAATCATGGGTGAATGAAAACATTGTAGTTTTTTGATTTCCTATGCGTTTAACATAGCACTGCAGAGAGACTTTTCGAACACACTGTATTATGAGTACAGCATACAGACGTTACAAAAACTCTATATTTTGTATTGAAGCAAAAGGTGTGTCTGTATATATATATATATATATATATATATATATATATATATATGTCAGCGAGATGATGTTTGCTATTCTTCGTTACACCATCTCCGATATTTAAGGTAGTCTCAGTATGTCGCTTCCTTGCACCGACAGTGAAGTTTACACTGCTGACGTCCACGGTTCTTCTTTTCAAAAAAAACTACTTAATCTGACTGCGAGTTACGGAAAACAATTTGTCTCCCTCCTTCAATCCGTTGCGGGAGTGGAATGTTTATAAATCTCACGTGGAAGGATATAAATGACGAGTTACCTTTATTCAGTCTTTATTTCACAAGGATAGTTCACTTTTAAGATAGTTGATTTCTTTTACAAAGCAAAGTAAAATACAGTAGATATCAATGTTGTATCACTACACTTGCTTAGAGAGTTATTAACGAACAAAGGACCCCTGCCCATAGGGCGAGGCTTCGACTGCCTCTCTCAAAGTGTTTGCACTTTGCCCTGGAGAAACTCCCGTGGTGCCACGTTTACAAAAGAGTCTTAAGGTTGCAAAGGTTGTCTAACAATGATATAACAAATTAATTTATATAATTTTGGTTTTATACTTAACTCTTTTACGTGATTCATATTAGCCGAAAAGAATATTTAGAATTTTGAAGTCTCTGTTTAAAATTATAGATTTGGCATCTGTAGAGAGCATCGTTAGGCTTATCGAAAGGATGCCAGACAATCTACTGGGCATTGGGGCAATTTGTACAAATATTAAAAATTTAACGGATTAATGCTTTAATTTATCCAAACAGAATTATATTTTTAAATTTTAACAAAAATTTATTTCCTGTGGAAAACCTTTCACACACACACACACACACACACACACACACAACACACACACACATATATATATATATATATATATATATATATTTTTTTTTTTTTTTAAGTTCGGGAAGAACCGATTCGCCTCTATTTAAAAGGGCATATCTCGGCGGAAAAACAAAGAAAAAGTGAGAGGAAAGAGAGGAAAAAGAAAGGGTGGAGGGGACAGTCGAAATGGAAAAAGACCAAGGATGACAAGGACTGCAAGGTCGAGCTCCATCATCCTTGGGTGCTAGGGCCGGGAGGGGGCACGTGAAACCTCCTGGAACAGGCACGTACAAACGAGCACAAAGAGCACTCAAGCGCACGAGCTTAGAACCCCCTTGCGGGGATATATATATATATGCTTCTTAGAAATTTAATTTTAATAATAAAAAATATTAATCAGTCGAGTTGCAAATATTATATTTTTGAGAGTTTTCAACAATGCAGCTAGTGTTATCATCGTAAGTGGAGAGATTTAATTATTGAATTTAAAAATTCGTTTTCAATTTAACTCCTACTGCTAAAAACTGAGACTGATAATACGTAGAATTTGGTAATTTCAATTTTTAAACAATACAAGTTAAATTGAAAATGAATTTTTTATTCAGTTTTGCAAACTTAAATGTTTATACGGTAATTGGACTGTTTATATTATTTATTAAACACACACACACACACACAC
>JAJOZX010000166.1:187500-302500 GCA_023014485.1 Bathynomus jamesi
AAAGTGGTGTTTTGTATGTACAGTAGGGTGTGTCAATTTTGGGGGTGAAATGACTAAATTGAAAATCACGTGATTTGGTAGCACAAAAAAACAATAAAAAATAACTCCTACCTACATCAATTTTAATTCAAAAATTCCATTTTTCCGTAAATTCGTAACAAAATAACAAATGTGCGCAAACATCCTATCAACATTTAAAGTGGCAAAAGATATCATTCATAGTCTTTATTTGAAAGTAACCAATGCAGTCATGTCCTTTTTGCTGCGGTTCCTTGACATCAGCATTCGGCTTGCTACTTGCGCTTTGATGTAGCCTTCTCGCCTCTCGTGACTGTAAACTTGACTAGCTGCTTCTGTGACCATTTTCACACATCTCTCCACACTCTGAGTGTGAGAAGGCCACTTTGGCACTTGCATTGGGGCCTCTTTAAGTTGTGTTAAATCTTTGTTTGTTATACTTGTTGTCAGTGGTGGCTCCAAAACTTCCGAACTCAAGTTAACTAATTCTGACAATTTCGTGGCATTGACGTTTATCGGAGGTACCTTCCTTGTCTGAACAGAGCAGTCTCTCAGCTGGTCATCATCTAGTGATGTTCCTCTAAGCTTTAGAATGATTTCCACAGCCGCCTCAGTTCGCTCTTTGGTACATTGGCTGCAGAGTATTGCTTGCAAAACTGCCTCTGGCCTAGCATACCAAGCGGACCTTCTCACCACAGGTAATACGATGTCCACCACTACTTTCCTTTGGGTTCTCAGTAGCTGTAATTGAAACAGGATGTGGTTGGGCCCCTCCATCCACATTGGATTAAGTTTTATTGAACTAGTGAGGAAGATAAAACCCAATAATAAATTCAACAATCAACATCAAATTCTGTAGCATTTTGCCCTTCAGGGCATATTTGGAAACCCAAATACTGCAGAAACGAATCGCTGTAGTTAACCAACGACTGTGACTTACGGGTCCAATCTCCAAGAGAGCCAGATTTTGAGGCAACTCTCCTGATCTGATTGCTTGAACGATACGATAAGCGTAAGATTGATCCGTGCTGAGGTCTTTGATAATTTCTTCAGACAACACTGGAAGGGGAGGGCCTACTTTGACCTTTGGAAATTTTGTATTTATTTCTAATTCCGTTGCTTCATCTAGCATGCTGCCAAGGGGGCCTGACCACTTGTTGTTGCTCTTTGTAGGACCATCAAGTGCCTGGATGAGACGACGAAGAAGTAGTTCCCCTGTGTGCAAATCACATACAATCCAAACAAGCCTTCTTCCAAGTTTTTTCTCTAAATGCGTCATAACACCGCCCTGCCATCCAGTGTTCACCGCAGTTGAGTCTCCACCAACGGCCTGCAGTGAACTGTCAAGTCTTCTTTCTTGAAGCCAACATATTATTTGATCAGCAATTGCCTCTGCGTGTTTCTTGCCTTCTACTTCTGCTTCAGGAACAAAGTGAAACAAATAGCGGCCACCAGGTTCGGAACACACAGAGTAGTGTTCTTCTTTGATGAGACCGGGAAACTTTCTCTCCATTCCCTCTACCTCTAGGAGAACTTTTGTGTCGTCTCTTCTTCCATCAAACAAAAGGCAAGAGACCTTCCTCCTTCAAATCTTTTTCATGCTGGTCAGATATTTCCTTCATTATTTTTTCTTGTGCTCTTCTTATCTTATTATGATCTATCACTGAGGATGTATCCTCTCGGCTGATGAGGCCTGCATCTATCCAAGCGGCAGTGGCAATCTCTGCAGTCTCTCGTAGCCCCGTATGGTGGCGAATACTGGCAAGGGCAATGTTTGAGATGTCTTTAGTGTTGTATTTCATTCTCTTCGGCGAAGGTTCAGATGGCATTTTGGAGCTATCATCTGATGTTGCTTCTTTCTGTTCATCTGAAGAGCTTTCAAAGAAGTGAGAAACCTCTTGATAGAGCTCTTCATCTCTTTGGGTGGCTTCTTCACTCTTCTTTTTCTTCCTTTCTTCCCTCTCTCGGATTTTCTCTTTTTTCTTAGCAATAACAATCTGTTTTTTGGTTTCTGAATAATCTGCCGAACCAATCTGCATACTTCCTTGGCCTCCTGCCTTTGTTCTCTGCGCCTTTATGAAAGCTAGCTCCAAAACAGGGATCTTCTTCTCACGAGAACAGCGACAATCAATGTGAGGGTGAGGTTCTCTTCTGCATGAGGGAGAACAATTGGCTTCAGAATACAACTCTATGGGACACTGGCAGTTAAAAATGTCAAGAAGAGTATCAAGTGTGTGCAGAAATTTATTTTTCTTTGCTAGTTTTCCTTTACCAAGTGATGTCTCAACTGCTTTGTGCCACAGCTTTGTTAATTTTATCTCAATAGTTCTATACTGATTGAGTACAGGTGGTTTGAATAACACATTAGCTTTTTTCCACTGATGCAGAAGAGGGGGAATCATGTCCCTCATGAGCTCTTTCTTTGTGTAGTTCCTTCCATCCTTTGTATTTTGTTCACGAAGGAGTAACCCTAGTCTCAGCATGTCTCGCACTGTTGGTAGTTCTGATACGGGAAGCTCCTTGCCTATACCGACTAACAGGCTCAAGTGGCATGACGACTGACCTCTTGTCTTCAATTTTGGCATCTTAGGAATATCTGAAAAGAAAGAAAAACATTTAATTATTTTATATCAATTACGATGTTTCAAAGTTTAGCCATTCGATGTTCTAAAATTCAATAAAAAAATATTTCATGGGATTACAACATAATTAGACAGAAGAATATGATAATAATAAATAATTGTAATAATCAATAATCCATACTTACAGTTAAACTGTAGTATTAGCCTAGTAGAATAACTATGAAGTACAGTAGGTACAAGAGCAATAACAGCAAACCACTGTCTATGACAGCTAAGAGGCAACTGAGGGCTGAGAGTGAGGGACAGTTCTATTCATGTTGTGACTTGTACATTGTACTCCATATGCGATCAGTGGGATAATTCTGTGACAGATGAATAGTTAATCAATTTATGTCCTATTATTTAGTAAAAGAGTCAATTTCTGAAACTTTAAGGTAAAATTGATGTAGGTAAGGGTTATTTTATCTCATTTTGGTTGGCCAATTTCAAGTTTTGACATGAAAAGACACTATATTTTCACTACCAAAATTGATTTGAAAAAAGTTGACAAAATTGACACACCCTAATGTACAGCATAAGTTGCTATTATGAGAGTCAGCATGTACAGTTTTACAATTATCAGTCATCAAATAAAAGGTCAATCAATTAAATAAAAAAACCAAATAAAAGTGCAATAATGTATGTATTTCTGTTTCAGATTGTGTACAGTCCCTGTCTGCAGCTGCATAACGGGACTTAGATGAACTAATTCACACATAAAAGAATCAGCCTGTAATCAGCCTAATCTGCTAAATGGTTGGTGTTGGAATTTTTTATAGCAAACATGGCATTTCAAGAGTGAATCTCATGAACCACACAGCACCTTACAATAAACAGACTGAACGCTTTGTTTTCTTTGTCAGAATAACCTTAAAGATGCAAGACTGTGTTCTGTAAATGCCAAAGGCAAGTCATGTGGCTATTACTCAATTGCTAACAACTTGCAGGAGTTCAAGGAAACAGGGAGCATTCCAGTGAGCATCAATTTGGCACGGCTAGATGATGGTAGTGGCGTTCCAAAAACATTAGTGGCACACAAAGCTTTATATCACAAATCATGCTACCTGAATTTTTCGAAAGCGAGGTTGGAAAGAGCCAAGAAAAGGTTCTTTGGGACAGCTTCCCAGCCAAGTCCCAAGAAAACTCGTTCTAGCCTGCAAGGTCCTAAAAATGCCCATTCTGTTGCCATGATTAAGCATGCCATAAACATTGCCAGAGATGCAATAAATCAATAAATCATGTGAACCCATATCAAACTCCAGTTATTATTATGGGCTAGCCACTGTTTAGTTTGGCAAAGCAACTCCAATGGGACCAGACACATAATCTTGGGGAGGACAAGTATGTTGTAATGCTGGGTGGTTTACATATAGAAATGGCTGTGTTAGGCACCCTAGGTGATTGGTTTAATAATGGCTGATAATGGCTTGATAAGTGGCTGATAATGGTTTCACACCATGCATCAGATCACAGCTTCAGGATGTGAACAGGCTAGATATTATTTAGGATCAGTACCCAGCTGAAAACCTGAAGAAGCAGACAAGGGAAAGCCGGGAAAAAGGCTCTCGAAGACGTGTCATGGATAATACAACCATTCCAAACGACTAAGCTTCCTTTCTGCGCAACAGTGACAAGAAGACGGACCTCTTTTGTTTTCTCCCAAACAAGCTCTCAGAAATAGATATTGAGGAGAAAGAGTTTTATACTTCACACCTTTGTCAGGTTCTCACTGCCTATGAATATAATGACGAGAAAAAAATTGGTATTGAGCCATGATCCCATGAAGAATCTGATACCAGAATGATGCTACATGCTGCTCATGCAGCCAGACATGGACACACAAAGCTTCTCTTGAAGACAGTTGACACAGATTTTGTAGTGCTTGCAGTAGCCAAAGTGCATTGCCTTCAAGTAGCTGAACTCTGGGTTGCATTTTGGGTTGGCAAGCGCTACCGCCTCATCCCTCCTCATACCATTGCTTCAAACATTGGACCTGAGAGGGAACTTGCATTGCTCTTTTTCCATGCACTAACTGGGTGTGACACAACATCGGCATTTGCAGGGAAAGGTAAAAGGTCAGCATGGGACCTCTGGAGAGTATTCAGTAATGTGACACCTGTATTTGCTCACCTTTCCATATGCCAGCAAGACCTCACAGATGACATGTATCAAATGATAGAGTACCTTGTAGTTCTGCTCTACTGTAAGACATCTGAAGAAACTATAGTTAAAAAGTAAGGAAGAGAATGTTTGCCAAAGGCACCGGAGCCATTGAAAATATCGCTCCGATCCAAGGAGCTTTGAAACAGCACATCAGAAGGGCTGCCTACCAAGCTGGTTTCATATGAGGTCAAACACTGCTTCCTCAACCAGAGCTACCATCCTCAATGAACTGCGGATGGGAAAAGAATGAGCATGGGTAGACCTCAAAATGGACACACCTTCCTGTGGTTTGCAAGGCCTATACTGAACTATTCTATACTATACTGAACTATACTGGCCTATTCACTGTGGGTGCAAGAAAGGGTGTAGGAGACTGTGCAAATGCTCCAGAATCAACCTTTGTGCGTGCTCTGGACAGTGCAGCGGACAAGAGCACTTAGTGCATGGTGTTAATCATGTAGTATGTTATGACTGAAATTTGTGTTTGTTATGTTAAACATTATTTTATGACTGAAATTTGTTTGTTGTGTTAAACATGTTGTTTTATGACTGAAATGTACATAAATTTGCATTCTAAATTTTAAGTACCAACTTGAAGACAATGCTGCATCTGAATAAGTTTATGTATCAATTCATGCTTTGACAAAAGTCGTTAGATGATTTACTATGTGTACTCTTAATGTTAAATAGACTATAGGGTGATCTGGTACCAGTTATAAATAAACTTACTTTGAACATTAAATTCCCAACTCACACCTGATTTTTCATTTTGCGTAAATTGGTTGTCCTCTTAATGTTAAAAATACTACCCCTAAACCTTGAGATTTTTATTTGCACCCATCCTTATATGAAAAAGTATACATCAAAGTATATCTGTGCCAAATTTGGTGCTTTTATAAAAAAGTGAACGATTTCACCAAAATTTGGAGCTTACCATTTTCATAACCGTTCTGCAGATGGATCTATAAATCAAACTCGTGATGCGCAGTACTGTCCCCAAAAAGTAGATCCTAGTCTGAAAACGCTCTATATAAATGAGGAAACATATCTGACTCGTTTAAACAAAGTAAACTTAATTGTTTTTGTCCAGAGCCGTCTATAATTACCCGACTGAACGAACGACAAAATCAATTTTAATATAAACAAACTAATCTTCACTACTCCTTTTCCTTGACTTTAACTAAATTACAATTAAGAAAAATTAGATAATATCGTTATACACTCGTAACTCATGATCAGCTAAAGAATTTCGCAAGTTGATAAGCCTAAATCACGGCCTAAAAACTTCATTGAACATTTGAGTCACATTTAGCTTTGGACCAATGCTCAGAATGATCACGTAGTACATTTTACATTCTTTACTGAGAAAATACCAAACTTTTCATGACTAACAAATCACGCTCTCAGTGGCTAAAAACCAAATAATTAACTTTTAGAATAAACAATTTAAAAAAAATTTAAGAAGCTAAAAATAAGAGAAGTCATGATAAAAAAAAATAAGTTACAATAAGTTACAATAAGCGAATGAGAAATATTTACAGTAAAGTGAAGAAAATTTAAAAGCAATATAAAACACTACGGATGTCGGAACGACATCAGTGTCTTCGCCTTCTTTTTATGTAAGAAGGAGGGGCCAAGGGCGAGCGCCCGCAAAATGCCTCTCCTCAGAAGAAGGACAGCACCGAAATCAAGTTCTCTCATGCTCTTAAACCAAAGCTTTTTTTTTGTTAATTTTTAAAAGAGTGTGTAGTGTATAAGATGCATGTATGTGCAGTGAGGAATAGGAGACGTGTGTGTTTGAGAGCATGCTGGACTGTTCACAGGGTAGATAAGATACGAAAAAAGATCAGTTAAGGAGGACAGTGATAGGAGAAGCGGGAGTTCAGGCACTCCCTGTCTCTTGACTAACACCCACCTCGGAGTACTTCCCTGGTCGATTGGTATCTACAATCTCCTTTTCCAGAAAATTCAGAGAAACTCTAAACCAAACATTTAGGAGTTGTAATGACTGATGACACGAAATTTGAAACACAAAATAAGATAGCAGTAAACAGAGCAAAAAGAATAACTGGTCAGATACCTAGAACCTTTAAAAGAAGGGCCAGGAATATAATGATTCCTCTGTTGAAAACACTCATCATACCCAAGGTGGAGTAACATCCTCATAAAAAAGAAGGCATTAGTTAATTAGAAGGGATTCAGAGAAGATTCACAGCCAAGATGAAATTGATGCAAAGAACTAAATTACTAGGAAAGGTTACGTGAATTAAAGTTATATTCGCTGGAAAGAAGAAGAGAGAGGTACACCATTATTTATACTTGGAAAATAATGGAGGAACTAGTCCTTAATCTTACTTTGAACCTTATAACCAATCAAACAAGAGTGAAAAGTAGGAAAGGAAGAATGTGTCGCATTCTCAATGGCGTTCAATAGAGAGACAACATCCTAAACCTTGAAGGAAAATTGTTTTGTTGTACGAGGACCAAATCTGTTCAACCAGCTGCCCAAGGAACTAATAAAAATGAGTGTTGTATCGGTGGATATATATATATAATATATATATATATTTATATATATATATATATATATATATATATATATATATATATATATATATATATATATATATATATAATACGCACAGACCGTGCATGGAACAAGGAACTCTTCTGGTAAAATTAAATCAACTATTGTCCGAATAAGTAATGGTAAATGACAAATACTATAGTTTTTTCTTTTTCATGATGTTAGCCCGACGTGGGCAACGGGTCACTCGCAAAGAGGCCCCAAAAATATAGCTTCCCTCACCAGCTAGACCCCTAGATCCTGTCCCAAAGCTGGATCCTATCTGCAAAGCTGGTGAGGGAAGCTATATTTTGGGGTCTCTTTGCGAGTGACCCGTTGCCCACGTCGGGCTAACATCATGGAAACGAAAAAACTATAATGTTTGTCATTTACCATTACTTATTTGGACTATAATGGATTTAATTTTCCTAGAAGAGTTCCTTGTTCCATGCACAGTCTGTGTGTATCATGAAAAAACCTCAGGGGACCATTCTGAGTTCAATCCCATATATATATATATATATATATATGTTAACCCCTCCGTCTATGGCCCTGAGTCGGTTCGGATTCGACGGGGGGTTCTGGTTAGGAGGCTGCAACGGATATTTCTTCTATAACATTCTAATTCTTTTCGGTCGCCACTCTGTTAAACTCTTGGCTACAGACTCGCCAGACTGTTATGCCAATATCTTCTATGGTGCTTGGGTTGTCTCTTTCTCTCGCTTATGGGTCGAGAATTATTAATTCTTCTCTTGCTATAATACTCTGATACTTTCTCTTATACTAAAATTATCGACTTTTCTGACTAAGTTCTGAAGAGAGCACGGCTCGAAGGGAAAAATAAAAGTTTCTCTTACATTTAGTTTACTTCTTAAAAATTACAGTTAGTACTCTGAATTTACAGGGGTAGAGGTTCGACCTCTTTCGACCATGGCTCAGGCAGGAATCTAAAAATATTAAGAAGGCAAGGGACCTCTGCCCCCTCCCCGCAGCAAGGCTGCTAACAAGGGAGTCCTAATGAAATGCTAATCTGAAGTCTAATGAAGAAGTGCAATGAAGAAGGAGAAGTGCTCTAATTTTTACAAATACATGTATAATATAGCTTAAATGTTTTGGGGGAGGACAGTTGAAGGTTAAATTTCCCCCCCTTTTTAAACACATGATCAAATAAAAAATAAAAATAAAATAACGAAAACTAATTTGTATTTTTCGCCGAGTCTACATTTATGAAGGCGATATCATTTCGTAATAGTACATATAAGTACACGACTGAGTACGTGTTAATTTTGGTTCATTACAATTACGATTACAATTATGGATTACTTCACATTCGCTTATGATTGTTCATTACAGTTCTATTAAAGTACATTCTTACATTATAAATTAAATCATTACATTTAATTACAATTAAACAGTTACTATAATTTTGTTTTGTTTTTTTACAGGGTTTCATATTAATAGACAAGTAAGATGTTTAGAAATATAATACAACGTACATGGCACACATGATATAGATTTATATAAAACATAACGTGTTACATTATATTATAATATGTTATAAATTTTGGAATCAGAGCGAACGGAGGTATTTTATCTTTGAGGCGCTCGACTCTGTCGTCGTGAGCGGAATTCGATCTTACTAAGCATTTTTTTGAGTTCACCTCGGGAGGTCATATAATTAAAAATAAAAATGAAAAAAATAATACGAGAACGTTTTTTCGCGTTCTCGAACGAACGCCCAAAGTTTCGCGCGTCACAAATTGACACGAGTAAAAAATGAATATTTAATAAAATTTATATAGGACAATGATCAAGGGAAATCAATGACGGGAAAACGTGACGTATGGATGAATATGGTTGAATAATAATGTTTATACTACATAACATATAAATAATGACTTCTATAGAGTGTTTCGTCCTTAGTATGATGTTAAAGAATTTTCATACATTGAATACTAGATATATGATGAAGGGAAAATGTGACGTCATAGTTATTGAATTTTTACGTATAGTACAAATCATTATTAGGAAGATTTACAAGAACGAATTCGAGACAAAGAGTGCGAAACGTAAAGAGAATAAAGTTATTTTATGACGTCATAGTGTATAAGTCATTATTTAGAAAAGATGAATTAGGGAAATACAGTAATGAATAAAGAAGTATAAATCGAAATTCTATCCAAAAACTCGCTTAGGCGATTTTGGTTTCTTATGTAAAAATGAACATTCAACATAAAACTATACGAACATAAGTTCTGCATCAAGACAATGAATCCATATAATGATGGTGTAGGAATTGTTCATTGTTCACTTTTTACATATATATATATATATATATATATATATATATATATATATATATATATATATATGTGTGTGTGTGTGTGTGTGAAATTTCAGCAATTCATGTTGAATGATTCAAAAGTTATGGCACGGACCTCTATTTGACCTTTGGCTTCTCTGTGAAACTTTAACCCTTGATGCAACGATCTCATTCTCATTCATGACACATCGCCTTGTGATGATACATATATGACGTTTCATCAATTTATGTTGAACGGTTCAAAAGTTATGGAGCAGTCATAAAAGCACTCTATTTGGCTTTTGACCTCTATTTGTGACTTTGACCTTTGATTCAAAGACCCTGATTCTTGCTTATAACACACTGTCTTGTGATGATATGCGTATGGAGTCTGAGTGGTTCAGAGGTTATGGTAGGACCTCCATTTGACTTTTGACCTCTATATGTGACACTGACCTTTGGTGCAGGGATCTCATTCTAGCTCAGAATACATCGTCTAATGATCATTCGTATATGAGTGAAGTTTCATCAATTTATGTTGATGAAACATATATATATATATATATATATATTTATGTTTCATCAACATAATGGACCTCCATTAGAGAGAGAGAGAGAGAGAGAGAAAGAGAGAGAGAGAGAGAGAGAGAGAGAGAGAGAATTTTATGACAGTATAAGATAAAAGTAGAGCAATAAAATAGATTCAGTTTATTTGAGGCGCATGAGCTTTCAATCACTTCTCATGATCTTCTTTTATGGTTTTCGTTCCTAAAGTTCGTCGTGCCTTTTAAAAAAACAATCTATTTTGTCGTGGATTTAATCTCTTATTGATTCATTTTTCTCGCTACTAAGAAATATTAGATTTTAGGACATTTGTGATGTCTGAAACCAATGTTTCTCAACCGGTGTGACGCGAGCGAGGTGTGCGCGAACTAAACATAATACGAGTATATTGCTAACTATGCGTTATATACTTTTAAATGTAGCTTGTAGGGTACAATATATACCCTATTCCAAAGAAGCAAATTCAAAATAATTTGTCCAAATAACTAGACTGTCTTGAATTGAGTCGTACAACATTCTCCTATGCAAGAGAGCAGAAATTACATTAGTTTTGATGTAATTAGTGTTCCATTTTATTTATCGAAGCAGTAATTCCAAACAACTAATTGAAACATTTCTACACATTTTCAGCGTGATGTAACATTACGTCCCATCTATTTTATGTTGACATAATTTCCGGTCCATCGAGAATTAATATTAATTGCTTTAATTTTACAGGAGTGCATTTTTATTTTCTTCTGAATGCAAAGTTTCTAAATGCAAATTTTTTTTTACATGAAGAAGGTAGTTTAGTAAAATTGTAATGTAAAGCAAAACTATAAATACCCAATATGTTAAAGCGTTTTACTCATGTCCATTCATCTTTGCTGAACAAACAATTAACGGTATCATTTACCACGATATGCTGCACCTGTGGCTGATGCCCCAGCTGCTAGAGGACAAAGCTGATGTGTGATTTCAGCAGGATGGTGCGCCACCCCATTTCCACAATCAAGTTACAACATTCTTGAATGAACAGTTTGCCTGATCGTTGGATCGGGCGTGGGGGGGGGCCCATTCCTTAGCCGGCTCGTTCATTCGATCTAATCCCCCTTGACTTCTCCCTCTGGGACTGTCAAAAATTAAGTTTTTGTTCCACCAATGGCAACAACTTTGGAACATTTGAAGGAAAGGATACGTGAGGCTGTTGGAAAAGTTCAGTATGATATATTACAAAATGTATGGAGGGAAACAAAATACCGCTTTGATGTCTCCAGAACCACAAAAGGAGCTTATATTGAACTTCAATAGCTTATAAATAAAACTTTTTGAGTTCTTTATTTGTATACCTTGCTTTTCGCTGTAGTTTTGTTAGTTTTTCATAATAAATGTTTAAAATCAGGTGTATATATATATATATATATATATATATATATATATATATATATATATGTGTACACTCTATATATATACACACGAGTGTGGGCTGAAAAGTAATGCCTCCACTCAAATAAATTTTAAACGGGTTGAAGGATTTTATCGAAACAAAAGCAGATATGTACCTTAGAGTTTATTCTTTAAAACGATACATTTACTTTTCTATAAAATCACCTTCTACCGCGATACATTTACGCCAACGCTAAATGAGTGTTTGAAATCCATCCCGGTAAAACTCGGAGCTTTGACCACGAAACCAAAATTTCACAGCGGCCTTAACTTCTTCGATGTTCTTTAAGTTTAGGAAAGATGTGAAAATCGCATGGTGCTAAATCGGGGCTATATGGTGTGAGGTCGTGCGTTGTCATGGTGAACAATGACTGCGTTTTTGCGGGTGCGAACCCTTCTAATCCGGTTTTTCAACTTCTTCAGTTTCAATATAACGTGCGGAGTTGACTGCTGTCCCTTTTTCCGTAGTCTTCGAGAACAACTATTGATATCTCAAAAAACAGTTATCATCCCTTTTCCAGCCGAATTTTGAACTTTGAATTTTTTTGGCTGCGGTGAATTTTTGTGCCGATATTCCATGGATTGCCGTTTATTTTCAGTCATAATGGTGGACCCACGTCTCTTTTCCTGTCACATTGCTGTGCAGAAATTCATCCTCATTTTCGAAGCACTGCAGATTTTCTTGGCAAATGCGTAGTCTCTCAGTTTTCATCTTGGCAGTGAATATGCGATTTGCGAGGCACCCATCTGGCGCAGACCTTTCGGTAACCGAGAATACTGATAATGTGTCCCACTCGCTCTTTGGAGATATCGAGTATTGCAAGAATTTCATTTTGTTTAATGCGACGATTTTCACGAATCAGTTCGTCAACGTAGTTCCGATGAGACTCGTCGGTTACCGTTACAGCCCTTCTACTTCGCGGTTTGTCTCGCAAATCTTCTTGCCCTGCTTCTTCTTTACGCTGCCTCTCCCAACGTCGAATGGCAGTCACATCAACACACTGTTTACGGTACACAGCTTGCATTCGCCGATGAATGTCTATGGGAGCAACACTTTTCGTGGTCAAAAATGGAATTACGGCACATTGTTTGAAACGAACGTCTTTAATCCTTTCCATTGTAATCGATACTGAACCAACGTGTGGAATGAGTGTAGGCTATATAGGCTATAACACAAAACGGGTTTTATCTGGCCACCCTTACACAATCCAGAATTATTCAAGTGGAGGCATTACTTTTCAGTCCACCCTCATATATATATATATATGGAAAGTTTGAAAGTATATAATTGGAATGAATTATTAATAATTGGAGCAATGGATAAAATTCACTCTCACTTTATCGCAGTAAAAAAAATGAGAAAAAATGTAAAACCGATAAAAACGAAGTAAATTTCGAACCGAATGAAATTAATGACCGATGAATGAAAATAATTATCGTCCATTCGAACTTTTAATTCGGTATTAATATTTCATTGAAGGTTCAGAGATTTGAAAAGACAAAAAAAATTCATTCGGCTTTTTTTTTCAAATTAAGAAATGAAATGCATTAATCGATATTATATTTTAAGTTTTCCATGTACGGATGAGAAAGGAAAATCTAACACTGGGAAGGACATGCTATTATTATTATTACTATTATTATTATTATTATTATTAGTAGTAGTAGTAGTAGTAGTAGTAGTAGTAGTATTCTCCTCTTGTATAGTAATAAAAAAGGGTTGGTTGAACGTGAAAATACGACTACAAGTAACGAAAGACAAACTTCGATGAATTGTAACAAATTATTTAGTATAAAAATACTTTGTACATCGCCTGAATATAGAAATTTAATTGTTGTTATTTCTTTTTGGGTGGGGGGGGGGGGGTTTACGAAGGACATTTTGAAGTTAAATTTCGCATTAATTTTCCAATTTGAGAAGTCGGTTTATCGTAATAAACATAATTGTCCATTATCATTAATTAATTCAGAGTAATAAAGCCTAACTTGTACCGATAACATCTAGAGCAGTTTTAAACTAAGTAGAGTTCTGAGTATATAGTTTTGAAACTACTCTGCGATGATATTACTTCTTATTATCTCTTATTGGTGGAGAAGACTTGTTATAGGGGAACAACCAACTAGAACTCCATTCCAACTTCCTCAGTCGTAATTGCATTACATTTCCTTGATCAGAGAAAGCATTTATATAATTACCAAACTGCTGGTGTACATGTTAGCCTATTAAATGTATACATAATAGAATAATATCACTTGCGCGAGCACGCACACACACACACACACACACACACACACACACACACACACACATATATATATATATATATATATATATATTATATATATATATATATATATATTATATATATATATATATATTGCTGATCGTAAGAAACACAGTACAAATGAATTACAGCAAATGATTAATAATCTATAAAGACAGAACTGTAATGAGTATCTAGTGCAATTAAAGATATACAAGAAAGCAGTATTTTTTTTTTGCTAAAAAAAGTTTTATATTAATTTTTTATTTTGTAAATTGTGCATAAATAAAAATTGATGTACATGGACAAACATCTTGTAATCATTTAAAATAGGTTGGCAGGACGTACTACATACTTAATTTACTATTTTTTTCTTTGTTTTCAAAATTGAAATTATGATCCTTTAATTTTATTTACTTATATTTTTTTATTGGTCATCAGTTAACTTGGCATTCATGGTATAACATAAAACAGGTACTGACCTTATCTTAAGTCTGTAATTTATGTGAGCATCTTAACTGAAATTAATTTATTTTAAAGACAAGGTATTTGGTATTTGGTGAAGTATTTGCTAAAACAATAAAATAAAATAACTTTTTTAATTACTATAATAAATACGTATCTCCATTAAGGAACTTTTTCGGTTTATTAAAATCACTAATAAGATTTGTTAAAAAAAGCTTTGGTTATAAATAATTTTTTTTTACATACAGTAAGACGGTAAGGTAACATGACTAAATATTGAAATAAAGGGAAAACTTATGAATCAAAAATCAAAACTATGCCACAAGATAAGATCATCAAAATTCCCACTAAAAGACAAAAAAAAAATCTTACTTGTGAGATATAAATTCATTTTTCCACTGTGTAAGCCTTGTAAGGTAACTTTAAAAACTAAAAGCATTAATTCACAATTAAATTAGTACTGATAATATTAATGAGCAAAACCTTTTCCTTTTATTTGAGCTATCAGAACCGCTGTGTGAAATATGTGAATGTGACCCCTGTTCATCTGTTAGACCAGAATTTTTCTCACTTTCATCGTCAGCCACTTCACTCAAAGTAGATGTGGTTGGCTTATCTAAATCAGGGCTTTGTAGAACCCATTTTGGTTGCGGACTTGGCAGAATATTAGTTACATCTTTTGTCTCCAACCTCAAATTTTGCGAGATGAAAACTAATTTCCCTTCCCTCTCATTTTTTAATCTATTCCTTTTGGCTCAGTGAATATTACTGTCTGTGCTAAATGTGTTAAATTTACATTAAAAGCCACACATGAATATATATATATATATATATATATATATATATATAGAGAGAGAGAGAGAGAGCGAGAGAGAGAGAGAGAGAGAGAGAGAGATTAAAAATACTGTTATTATTATAATATAAAGTGTTTTAAAATTATATATTTTAAACACAAAAACAAAAAATCGCAAGTCTATATTTTTTTCCTCAAAAATACCTTTTTATGCTTTACATCTCTAAACAAGCACAGATGGTGTTTCACATTTCGAACTCGGATCAATCAGAACATGATGTTTTTCCATAGGTATTGGTTATCATTCCGAACTGGCTTGTTGGATTCACTTTTGAGGCCATTTTTAGCTGCTTTCCCAAATGTTCAATCGAGGTTAGATCAAGAATTGCGAGGAAACTTAAGTATTTGAGCCCCTCCGATCTCTACTGCTTTTTCAAGTAAGCCTCGCTGAGTATTGCCGTATACATGGGTTCTTGTCTTACTGGAGGATGAATCCCCTCCCGCGACTTTATCTGCTGGATTATTTCTCCCTTAGCGGCATTCCTATTCTCATTCGTGGTCCTACAGTAAAGAGGGAATTACAGATCTGGGAAAAATTTCCTGACTTGGGTAGGGGTAAATATAGGAGTGTGACACAAGTGGAGGAGTGAGGGAAACTTTAAAAAATCTAACTTAAAGTAGGAAATTCCTCAGTGGGAATGGATCGGTTTAAAAATTGCTTCTTTTGAGCTTTCCACTTTCTGATTTCTCATTATTGAACGAAAACTGGAACGACAATGACCAAGATTGGAAAATGACCTGCTACGAGTAGCAAAAACGCCAATTTTTTTATACATGCTGTAGGGTTCTTTTAACTGCTCCTCTAGAAATTTTTAGTTCCATTTCAATTTCTCTTGTACTATTTCTCTTTATGGAGAGTCAGTATTTGGGGTCTTAAGTCACGTGTTAACTTCTGTGTTCATTTCGTAGCGTGGAGGATTATCAAACATTTTCCTAGAATATCTGAAAAGTTAAGAAGACCATAAATCATTCGATATTTTATTATCTAATGATAACACATCTGGCCTAGTATAAGTCTTAAAACAAATTAAATATCATACAAGGGCACTTCGGTGGTGTAGTGGTTACCGTCGCTAACTATGAATCCATCAGCCCCGGGATCGAGACCCGCTGACTACAGGCAGAGCGGGAATAAATAAAAAAATTTGGTTGGTAGATAAATGAGTACCCTGAGTAGCCGAGTGCAGTGGTTCTCAATCTTTTTTGTATGGTTACTCAAACCCAATTCTAATTCAGCTCCATTATCCCAGTCATTAGATATTATTTTTTTTATAACTTCTGCATTATCACAATATTATTTTTTATATTTTCTGGATCGCGTGACATTACCCCACAAAATAGTTGTCATTACCCAAGTTGGTAATTTACCCCTAGGTTGAGACGTTGCACTGCTGGTGGGACGTGGTTCGGATTCCACGTTAAACTGTAGGTCTAAGGTGAAGTGACAAGCTTGACCTTCGTCAGAATGAACAATTCGGGTGGAAGCAAAACTAAGGTTAACCAAGGCTCCTACCAAACTTACACAATTTTTGACACTATCGACTGCACAAAAAACACTAGACCAAGCTGTCGAGCACCACGTGAGTGTAAATGCAAATACTTTTTCGTTCTGTGGAGCAATGAACGTTTTTGCTGAAAATATCAGTATAATATATGTAAACTTCCTTATATATTCAATTGGTTTGTTCCAATTACTGTCTATGTTGTATACTGTAGGGTCCTATTCATGAACAAAAAGTGCACTTAGTTTTATGAGCGAGAGAGAGAGAGAGAGATATATATATATATATATATATATATATATATGGTGATGGAAGCTATATTTTTGGGGCCTCTTTGCGAGTGACCCGTTGCCCACGTCAGGCTAATATCATGAAAAAGAAAAACTATAGTTGAATCCCATATATATATATATATATATATATATATATATATATATATATATATATATATATATATATATTACAACGTGTTATTCGCACGCAACGTCTTACTCGTAAAGAGGCTCCAAAATATAGCTTCCCTCACCACCTATCTGCCAAGCAGATAGAATCCATCTTTGGAGCAGGATCTAGGCTTTACAGCTACACCTAGCCTACTCTATTCATGACCTCAATATACGCAAGAAACTCGTTGCATTCACGTCGGAGTGAATACATCAAAGAAAAAGGGGTAACTATTGTATTTTTAGCCAAAAAACAAAACAATTTAAACCTCAACCGGGGATTTGAGCGTCCACTTTTCAAGGCACATAACACGTCCGTTTAATTAATGTGATACAATTCAGAATTGTCCCCTGAGAAACTTTTATGTTACACACAGACCATGCATGGAACAAGTAACCCCGTTGCCCACGTTGGGCCTTCCATCACTTATTCGAACTATAGTGGATTCAATTTCCCAGAAGAGTTCCTTGTTCCATGCACGGTCTATGTATAACATATATACATATATATAGATTCCTACGGATCACCAATTTGATGTAGCCAAGAAAGTAGGCTTACTATAATTTATAAATTATAAATTGAAATGAATAAGGGTCACCAACTTGGGCCTACGACCCAAACAAACAATCTTTAATAAGGAGAGAGAAATTACTTTGTTGTTTTGTGTTTAATTAGGAACATGTCAATTATTTGTTCACAGTGAATAACAATTCTATAACGGTATTTATAGTGATTAACAATTCTATAACGGTATTTATGCTATGTTAAAGATGACTAATTAATAGCAATAAGAAATGGTTATTCAGTCTAATTGTTAAGTAAATACACTAATTCAGGTAGGCTAATGAGATATGCAAAGGTGAACACAGAATAAGTAATTAAGCCAATAATAAGTGAACTAATGAAAATACGGTATGGCACAGTAAATGCAAAATAAGTAAGTTATATGAATGAACACAATACCAAGGTGATACAAAACTACGGTAATGGTACAACACTTGAATAGGCCTATTGCGGTCTTAATGGGAGAGTTAGTTTGAACGGTATTGAAGACACTTTTTAGGGCGTACGTGATTAGGCTGAGTTTGTGGACTTTTCATCTTTGAATCCTGGATAGTCTAGCACAGTGGTTCTCAACCTTTTTTTAACCATCGCCCCCTTGAAAATTTTTTTGCCCACTCTAATTTCAAATCGCCCCCCTACACACACAAAAAAAAGTGAAATAAAAAATAAAATTTAAAAGGCACTAGTTGGCAGCTAAAAAGCACTAAAAGCGCACTAAAAATAATAATCACGTTATCATTTTAGTAGCGCAAGCCTAATTTTAAGTTCAAGTAGCCTCATTCCCGAGAAGTAGGCCAAACTGGCATCCTCCGCCTTAAACCTTGCAACGTTTTCAAAGGAAAATCACATTTATACATGTGTTAGCACTCCTTATTTATGAATTTTTATCAGATAAGAAAGCGAACATTCTTACATTCGAAACTCTATTTTATTCTTAAGAAGCACTAATTGAGTGATTAAATTGAGTGACTAGAAACGTGACAACGAGGTCATTGTCTCCGTACTCGAAACAAGGGACAAACGCGAAAATTAAGAACCACTAAAGCACTAAAAGAAAAATCAATGATAATAGATAATAGCACAAAAAATAACACCCGCCCACGCTTCTAATTAGGTAAGAACTGACGCACCGTATGCGTAACTGTCACTAAGCCGCTATAGAATGCTTTGAATGACGACCCCGCCCCACTGCACTTCTCATTGGTCAATTCCCTTTAACGTCATCGACGGCACAATACATACTCCGAATAGTGTTTCAAAACCATTGATGAGCAATTCGAAAATAATTTAATTTTAATCGTTGCCTACATAAATTTTCGCCCCCTTCAGTCAAATTTTCGCCCACTTTCGCCCCACAAGAATTTCATTTTCGCCCCCGTTGAGAAACCCTGGTCTAGCACGACGTAACAAAACACTAGGCTGAGTGAGGGCTGATAAGAGACTTGCCGACCTGTGATTTCGACATGGACAACTCTGGAGACTGAAGAAACCTACGTGAAGGTTTACCATCCTGCGTTTCGACGTGGATAACTCTGAAGACTGACGAGAGCCTACGTGAAATTTGACGTATTGCGCTTCGCCGTAGAAAACTCTGAAGACGTTTGGCCTACCGGCAGAAGGATGTGCTGAGGGCCTGTTGAGATACTTGTTGAACGGGCGCCGATCGAATTGTGGTGAAGGATGAGTGAAACCAGGGCCAAAAGGATGACGCCGGTAGAGTGATATTTGCTTCCGGCGAGATGAAATTGTAGGCCGCCTCAAGTGTTGATTCGCTTCGTGTATTGTTGAGATGTTGCTTGAGGGACTGAGGCTGGCTGAGGTCGAACGACGCTACGTGAAAGAGGAGCAAAAGTGAGGGCGAGTTTAGTGAACTATGGCTTATATAGGCTCGGAAGACGCTAACTTTTCGCTGGCCTTTTGGGAGAAGACAAACATCATTTTGTTTCTCCCTCCTTGAAAATCAAGTTTTTTTTCGGTTTCTGAAGATTTCCGGATGTTTGCGGACGTGAGGAAAGGAATTTCCGGTCGGTCTCTCTCTCTCTCTCTCTCTCTCTCTCTCTCTATATATATATATATATATATATATATATATATGTATGAAAATTTAATTAAAATTTAATAAATACTGTATGAACCACAATGAATATTTAATTTTCTTCAATATTAAATGGGGCTTGCGGCGAAACTGCGTCAATACAAAACGTTTTAAAGGCTTCAAACAGAAACGGTTTATTCACCAAACTAAAAACATCACGTTAGCGTTGATGTAATTACTCGTTCATTAATTGTGAATAAAACTTACAACGCATTAACAGTATTGTGAACAGGACGAAAATAACATTAATTCCTTTTAAATTACAAACACGACCCTCTCAAAGAAACAGTACAATAATGCACTATATTTGGGGGAAAGGAGGAGGAGGAGAACGGTGTTTCATCTATCTGGCTATTTATCTATCTATCAACGTTTATTTATCTAGCTTTCTATTTTACCAACCAAATTAAGCTCTGTTATAATAATGTATTCTCTGACGATAAAAATTTATAACTTCGCGCGAGAGAAGAGTACGAAAAATGAACCCTTCACAAGTATACAAGTTTTATTAGAAAATCATATACACGATTTTATAACAAAACAACTGCACTTATGAAGAACAAATTATAGATTTATTAATTTGCTCTCGATTTGGACAGTTATCCGACTGTCGAAACGTTTCGAGACGTTTTATTCAACGGATTTTATTTCTTTGAAGAATTGTATTTTCGCGGAAACGTTTTTCATACATTTTTTTTTGTACATTTAATTTGAAAACATACTGGTAGTGTAATTAAAAAAAAACATATATATATATATATATATATATATATATATATATATATTGTAAACCTGGGTAGCCTCGTGGTTAAGACGCTGAGCCGCTGATTGGGAGGTCTTAAGATCCAGTCTGTGCGAGGACTTTGCAATTTTTGACCACCCGTGGTAGGTCGTGGTTCGGATTCCACGTTGAGCTGTAGGTCCAAGGTGAAGCAACAAGCTTGACCTTCGTCACAATGAACAATTCGGGCGGAAACAAAAATGAAAGTTAACCAATTAATTAATATATAGATATAGATTTACTCTTAAACGGAGTTAGCAATGTATTGAAGCAGTTAGAAAAGCAAATTGAATCTTAGGATTTATTAGTAGATCACTTGAATTAAGTTCGAAGAAACAATGCTAACATTATATAATTCCTTAGTACACCACCACCTAAAACAGTGCGTTCAGTTCTGGTCCCCATATTTACGACAGGACATATACAGAATGGAGAGAGTGCAGCGACGGGCTACAAACATGATTCCCAGACTTAGAAACAAATCATACGCTGCCCGTTTAGAAACGTTAACTTTATTCTCACTTGTCAAAAGGCGGATTTGAGATTTAGTTCAGGTGTTCCAAATGATTAAAGGCTTTGATAGCGTCGACGCCGAAAAATATTTCACCTTCAGAAATTCAGAAATGTAGATAGAACTCGCTGTAACGGTCTGAAATTAGTCGGTAAGTATTTTAATTCTAATGAAGCTAAGCATTTCTTCTTCAATCGTATAGTTAATTTGTGGAATGAATTGCCAGCCAGCGTAGTTCAAAGTAATTCGGTCGAGTCCTTCGAAAAGAGACCAGATGCTTATATTGCCTTAAACTCCAAGTTAGAAGCTTTTGTTAGCGCATAAAAAGTACTGTAGAATTTTTACTCGGATTCTCTACTCTTTGCTTTAAAATTTTCATTTGTCTTTAAATTTTCTTACATTTGTTAACACAGGCTCAACCCACACAACTTGGCCGGGTGGAATCAAAGGCTTTTCGTCTCATCAATTTCCCGCCTCTTACTGTCTTTGATCTCTCTCTTTCTTCGCCGCAATGTTGTCTCACTCTCTCTTTACTATCGCTATTATAACGGACACTGCTCTTCTGAACTCTCTAACTGCACGTCTCCTCCTTTAAGAAGAGCACGCAGTACTAGACTTTTAACACATTCTCATTCTTTTTCTAGCCAACTCTCTAACGCAGTGCTTAATCGGTATTTTCACTCTTTCACCTACTCAACCGGTCAACTCTGGAACACTCTTCCTCAGTCCATCTTTCCCCTTGCCTATGACCTTCAATCTTTCAAACGCAGAATATTCAGGCATCTCGAAAACTTGGACCTTGATTTTGGCTCTCTTCTTCTTCTTTCGGAGGGGCGTTTTTGCGGCATTCGCCCTTGTCCCCTCCTTCCAGCATAAAATAAACCCAGCCTCGTAGAGACCAGCTGGTCTGTTGCTGTTTGGTGTACTTTGTATTGCTTTGTATTATTTTGTACATTTTTGTCACTAAAGATACATTATTATTATTATTATTATTATTATTATTATTATACTGGAAGCGTTCAAACATCGAATATTAAAAAAAAGTTACTTTTCAATTTCCTTTCCTTTCATCAATCAAGAATCAAACAAAATATAAATTTTGAAGTCTTCAAACTCCACTAAAAAATCAAACAATAAATATTTGAATAAATGTTATTAAGTTAATTCATTGATAAATAGTTTATTTTTATAAACATTAAATAAATAAAAAATAGCGCAAGGCAACGAGAAAAGAATCGCAACAGAAGGAAAAGAAGCGGATGAATTATAGAATTAAATGTCGCGTGATTGAATGAAATTTGATGGCCTCGATCGGAAATGTCAAACCTAAAACTTTGTCTCGGAGGGGAAATGATGAGAGGGGGAATAAGAGTAAGTAACTCGAGTAACTAATTCATCGAAGAAGCGCGTCAGTCGACTGACATATTCACGGAGAATATGAATACTTTACTGTTATTTTATTTGGAATATCTCTTCTAAAAGAACTAAATATAAAAATAATCCAAAACAATTTCGAATTTTGAAATGCAGTCTACACGATGATGCATATTGCTGAAATTAATTTGGGTACGTGCAACAAGTGTTAGAGAATGAAAGAAAATGGAGAGAGAGAGAGAGAGAGAGAGAGAGAGAGAGAGAGAGAGAGAGAGTCAACCTGGGAAACCTTCAGACGTCAGAGTAATAACAGCATAAATATGCAATTTAGGCTGGGTCGAATTTCTGGGGGCAGATCGGGCACTATGTGGGGATTATGAATTGGGGTCCTGACCAACATACTCCAAAAGAAAGTTTATGCTCCCCCCCGTACCACTAGCATACTCCCTCCTATTTTTGGCTCCGCCCCAAAAATGAAAATAGTCTCATAAATGAAAATGGAGACCATTTAGAGCATCTTCTCATAGAGATTACCCACCCTAAAATTGCATAATATATCTCGTGTGCAATTTTCAGGCAATTACCTCAAAAATTTGGATTTCTCAAAATTTTCACCGCGTATTTTCTCAAAATATTTGCTATATCAGAAAATTGATTACACATAAACATCGTTTATGTGTTTATGTGTAATCAATTTACTGAGCTGTGTGTTGAATTTCAAATTCAATACCAAAAGCGCAAAGCTAATAGGATGTTAGGCTTTATTGCGCGTAATTTCGAATTTAAATCGGATATTATATTGCCCCTATACAAGTCCCTAGTCAGGCCTCATTTAGAATACGCAGTTCAGTTTTGGTGCCCGTATTTGCGCGAGGATATTGATAGGTTAGAAAGGGTTCAGCGTCGTGCCACGAAACTTATTCCGTCATTGCGCAATAAGCCTTATGAATATAGAATTAAAGAGTTAGACCTGTATTCACTCGAAACTAGGAGATTAAGGGGGGAGCTTATTGAAGTTTTCAAAATCGTTAATAACGTCGATAACGTAAATTTTGACAAATTGTTCACTTTCGATAATAGTAATACTCGTAATAACGGATTTAAGTTGCGTGGCAGGCGTTTCATTACTAATATCGCTAAAAACTTCTTTACGTTTAAAGTAATTGATAAATGGAATAATCTCCCCGCGTCAGTCGTTCATTCTACCAGCGTTAATATGTTTAAGAACCGTCTTGACAGACATTTTAAAAATATTAACGTTGTTTATAATTAAAAAAGAAAGTTAACAGGAGCTCTGGTGGTGGTGCTCGAGGACGAGTCTGTTGACGATGAATGCCAGCTTGTGACATGCCAGCTTGTGACTTGCCAGCGTGTGATGCCAGCAATAAAATTATTAAAAAAAATAAAAAATAAAAAAAATTTTAAAAAAAATTAGACTAACACGAACGTAGATGTAGCTCGTAGCGTAAACTAACCCACTTTTTGTTTAACTTTACCTACTTTTTTTACCTTGCATGTCTGTAATTCTCTTTCCTTGCATGTTTGTAGTTTGCTTGCATGGTATGACTGTGAGTTAAGACTGTGTTTGCATGGTTTGTAAGCGTTCTTATTTTACTTCTTTTCATCTTTCACCCCTCTCCTATTCTCTCCGACTATTTTTCTGACTTGTCGGCAGTGGCCGGCGGATGATGATGGTGAGTCTTTTTTCTCTTTTTCTGAATGAATGTTAACCCAAGAGTGATAGGTGTTGCTCCTTACTTAACCCCTTATTCTCTTCTCTTCTCTTAACCCCCTACTCTTTCCTTTCTCTCAGGCTAGCCTTAGAGTGGATCTTAGGGTCTTTGTTAGCCTTAGCTTCTGTAGATCTGTAGATCATATATTTTTACGGGAATTATAAGAATTTATGCTCTTTAGATTTACTTATGATCCATGCATGATTCTATAAGAGCTGGATTTTTAATTTTTTAAAAAGGTTGAAAAAATGTCAACCAGAAACAAATCTTCGAATGCAGCTTTTGGTTTTGCCACTGAATTCCGCCGATCAATGATTCCTACAAAGGCAGACGTTGTCAGACACTATTTCTTCATTCAAAAGAGAGAAAAAATCAAGTCAAGGGGAATCAGCAACTGCGAACGATTGCTACAATATAGTTACCAAAGATCTTCAAGATATTTGGGCCATGTTCTCTTTCCCTGTCATTCAAGGAAGGTCTATTTCTTCTGCAGTGGAAAGATTAATCAGATCAGCTCTTTCCTTGAACAAGGTTCCTCTACGTCAAAGGAATGAAAATTTTGCTAAAAAACTTGCTTCATATGATGAAATGTTTGACATTTGTACTTGCAAATGTTATGATAAAGGAATAGAAAGGCCGTTTTGTCGATGCGAGGTAAAAATCCCAATGGTAGAGTGGGAGTCATTTGTAGGCCAAAAGCAAAGAATAAATCAATTAGGGCCATTTGATCGTGAAGCTGCCGCTGTCCAGAAACGATCCCTCTCAAGAGCAAGAGAAGAACAAGAGAGGCAACAAAGGTCACAAGTGGAAATGGCAGAGGCTATGGAAGTTGTACCATCTTCTTCAGTAGATGACTTTAGCGAAGATATAGAAGACAGTGACAATGAGCTAGAATTCGTGCCCGATGTGGAATTGATTGAAAATGATCAAAATAGGTATTCATACAATGAATTACCATTGGTGGCAGACCGTTACCGTGTGAGTTCGAGAGCTACAGCAGCTATTGTTAATGCTGCATTGAAAGATATGGGAATAATCGATCAATCTAACATGCTTGATAGGAAGAAAATAGAAAGAGAGAGAATTCGTGTAGGCAAGAAAAATATTGTTAGATCTAGATGTGAAAATGTGAATATTGAATGTATAGGGTTTGATGGAAGAAAGGATGATACGTTAACCAAGCATGGAAAAGAGAAAGAAGAACATTATGTGCTGATCAAAGACCCTGGAGGTATCTATGTAGACCATCTCTGCCCTGACGCAGGAAATGCTCGGTGTATAGGTGATGAAATTATATCGTTCTTAATTGATTCAGCGAGCATCGACACTCTCAATGCTCTGCTATGCGACGGTACTGCTGTCAATACTGGTGGAATTGCTGGTACCATAAAATTGATTGAAATTTTTTTGCATAGATCAGTTCAATGGCTCGTGTGTCTTTTACACATGAATGAACTCCCCTTCAGACACATATTTGAAACCATAGACGGAAAAACATCAGGGCCAAATACCTTTAAAGGTTCAACTGGAGCCAAATTGAAATGTGATTTAACCATTTTAGACTTAGTGGCATTTTCACCAGTTCAGGGCAACGTCCAAGATATACCACCGAATGTCGTGAAAGAGTTGAGCAGTGATCAAAAGTATATCTATGATATGTACCTAGCAGTACAATCTGGATGGGTATCTGAAAGTCTAGCCCGCAGGTCTCCAGGTGCCATTCATCATGCTCGCTGGATTACCCGAGCAAACCGGATTCTTCGTTTATATGTATCAACTTTGCATCCCGAACAAAATCTGAAAGAACTGGTAACCATCGTCATGAAATCATATGCTCCTGGATGATTTCATATCAAATCCCATCCTAAAGCTATTGACGGAGCACGGAATTTTTTTAATTTGATTGTCTTGATGCGAGGATTGGAAGAAAAACATCGCATTATTATGGAACCGGTGTTCCGTAATAATGCCTATTTTGCCAATCCCGAAGCTATCCTACTGTCAATGCTTACTGATAGCAGACAACATGTCAGAGAAGATGCTGTTCAGAAGATACTTCTCAGTCGGACACGTTTCAGTGGCACACGAAATTTTGAGCTTCCTAAATCTCTAAATTTCGATTCCAAAGACTACTATGAGATGATTGACTGGAGAAAGGAAGCTATCAATCCTCCACCTTTGATAAGGAATTTCAGCAATGAAGAGCTACTGCATACAAGAACAGAACCCTTGAAAATTGCTGCCTTTTCATGCCACAGTCAAAGCGTGAAAAGTGCAGTGAACTTAGTGACAAAAGCATCAGAACAAAGGATTGGCTACGGCAATCGGCACAAATTTATCCTCAATCAACTGGAATCAAGAAAAAGACTGCCACAGTTTGAATGGAAAAGCCAATGGGGCCAAGGCATATCCACAAGTAATTAGTGAATTGTGAAGGTAATTTTTAAATTAAATTTTGTTTTTACTTCAAAGCTGTTTTGATTAATAAATGGTACAATAGACTAATTGTCTTCTTTTCAGACAAATATACTAGGCCTATATGAGGTTTATGAATTGGTCTCCTAGGCAATCAGTACTCCAAACTAAAGTTTATGCCACCCTTTTCTATATACTGATAACACTTTTTGGGGATGCGGCAATTTTTCAAGGATTTGAAATTTCTTGGATAATTGCCTGAAAATTGCACATGAGGTATATTATGCAATTTTAAGGGGGATCATCTCTATAAAAAAAATGCTCTAAATGATCTCCATTTTGATTTATGATACTATTTTTAATTTGAGGGCGAAGCCAAAAATAAGAGGAGTATGCTAGTGGTACGGAGGGGAGCATAAACTTTCTTTTGGAGTATGTTGGTCAGGATATCATTTCATAAACCCCACATAGTGCCCATCTAAAAAAAATAATTTTGACTAGATTTCGACCCGGCCTAAATTATGCATGTAGGACGGTAAATAATTCTAAAGCATCGTTTTATCATATAATCATTGCATTAATTTGGAGTGTTCTAAAATTTTTGTTAAAAGTAAAGTTCTAACTGAAAAGAACATCTTGAAATGTGCATTCATATATTTATAAATAGATTCAATAACAGTTTTGGAACAGATATATATATATATATATATATATATATTCGGCTTCTCGCCTTCTCTCTTCATTTCCTGACAAGGTATACTGTTGAATACACGAACAATCTTCGAATCACTTTTTATTTTTCCTTGTGGATATGCATCATATATATATATATATATATATATATATATATATATATAATTGAAATAAAATAATTAATATCCAATAATGAAATAACGTTAATTCCATTTGAACGGCTTCAATATTTCTTTATTTCCGAAGTCTCAAGAATTCATTTTCAATTTAATCCCCATTAAAATTATTGGATAAATGGGGCGTTTCATTAGAAATTCAGCTCCAGTTAATTTCTTTCCACATCGTTTATTAGTTGGAGAAAAATTAAAAGTTTTTTTCATTTAATTATCCGAAACTGAACCCCTCTCCCTCTCCCACACTCCCACTAATTTACAGTTAATAGAAACCGCATATTGAACAACTTTAAAAAAAAAAGTTGGTCACTATTCCACAAACCTATTGATTTTAATGGTGCACCTTTAATTGCAATGCACTTTGAGTTATGTACGTGCATGGGCTTGCATATTAAATAGGATGTTATTTTTCAGGGTTGTGGTTGTGGTTTCAATTACTGTATGTGAAAACGTGTTTCATGCGTGAAATGTGTTTTGCGTGTCGTTCTGCATGTGGCAAACGGGTTTACACGCGGTTTGTATATGGTTTTTCAAAAGTTAGTTTTCTTCGTGCTTGAAAGTGTTTACAATTCTTTTTAAATAAAGAAATTTCTTTAACTGGGAGAAAAAATAGTTTTGTATCATATAGTTTTATACTTATTTTCACGTATCAATGAAACTTTGTCTCTCTCTCTCTCTCTCTCTATCTATATATATATATATATATATATATATACATTTCAACTGCAAAGAACACGCAGTATAATTAACGTAAAGAACGACGCTTGTATAGGAGAACATCCCGCGCAAGATGAGGAGGGAGAACGAACAAATGAAAAAATGAGGTAACCACCCGGGAATCGAACCCGGGATCTTCCGATTGCCGGTCAGATATGATAACCACTACACCATGGTCCTCACTCGATCAGAAGTCGTAATTCTCCTGCGTGTTCTTTGCAGTTGAAATGTATATATAGGTGCGGCATGCGAGAGGTGCCCTCCTCGGGGCATTGGTTTCTGCGCGTATGTAGGAGAATTACGACTTCTGATCGAGTGAGGACCATGGTGTAGTGGTTATCATATCTGACCGGCAATCGGAAGATCCCGGGTTCGATTCCCCGGTGGTTACCTCATTTTTTCATTTGTTCGTTCTCCCTCCTCATCTTGCGAGGAATGTTCTCCTATACAAGCGTCGTTCTTTACGTTGATATATATATATATATATATATATATATATATATATATATATATGTCACGCGGGCCTTTTCCTTCGCACGGTATTTGCAGGGATGATTACTAAGGACACGGAGAATTCTTAATGGGCTCAATCAATCGGATGTTGCAGGTTGCGTTGAGTCCGTAAGCTGCAAATGGAGTAGCAGTCTTTCTTTAACGTATAGTCCTGGGTGGAAAAAAACACCGGGGAATTTCTTAACATTTACTTGAATTTAGTCCGTTGAAGAAATAATTACAAGCAACAAATTAATTGCATTTCGGATGGAAAGTTTCACAAAAAAGATGACATAAGATGGAATAGTTTGGTAATATAAAGTGAACGTTATTCTTTACTCTTTCTTTTAATACACGGAAAAGAGTTATAGGAGATGCTTTATAAGGAATACAGACAGTACGGAGGAGGGCACATTCAATAACATTGGTCGGAGTTAATTTACAATCACCTCCTTATCAATTTTTTACAAGTTACTATAGGTACACTGTAGCTATTGCCGATAAAAGTCACTTAGAAAAATATGATATTTATTCGGGCGAGGTAATGTCACTCGAGTTCAGAAAGTTTCATGGGCAGTTGCTTAAGGTGAGGATAGCAGGAACAGTGCCACCTGCTGGAATGGCCTTGTTCGAAGAGCGCAGAATCGCAAGAATAGATCACGGGTGCCCGAGGGCGACCTTGGCCTGAGGACCACAGATTTGCAAGAACCAAGAACATTGGTTTGCTCGAGGCTATATTAACTTGGGGAGGTGGGAAGTGATAATAGTTCAGGACCAACCCATCAGGCTTCTTTTTTCTTCATTATCTGCCTATGATATAACAGTCCACTAAATAAGGTGGGGTGATATAACAAACCTTAACCTTTAATTGGTAAAAACTTGCAAGAAAATTATCTAATCGGAAAACATGACCTTTGTCCCAAAATCTTGACGTTTGAAAAGAACCACACACGGTAACTAAACGTAAAGAGAAATAACGGGGAAAACACGTCCAAACAAATTAATGAGGTATACAGTAAAATATGCGTTATCAACATAGATGAGGGAAGGGAAAGAAAGAATTATGGCACTTGTCGTGGGACTTGTGATGAGCACACGAAAATATCGTAAAAATGTAGAATATTAATTGGAGCTGTTCGAGGGAACTATATATTCGTTATAGACAAACTTATTAGACATGAAATTTATGACCATTGTGATATATATATATATTATATATATATATATATATATATATATATATATATATATATATATATATAGGGTATATATATATAGTGGACCTAGTTTTAACCGTTTAAGGTGATAATGATTTAATTGTATGCAATGATTAATTGATGCAATGACTGACTGATTGCTTATTAATGAAAGGCTGGGTTAATAATTTATGATGTCATACAGTATCACCGATTGGAATAAGTGGTTATTTGATTAGGCCCACCATACTATTGGAAGTGACAGTATGGCAGCGAGGGTCACCAGCTTGGATTACACCCAAGAAAATTAATATTAAGGTTATAAAAGACACCTTATAGTTTGTTTTATTTATTATGAAAATAAAGCCGTTATTTATTCACTGTGATATAACAAAGAATTGACAGTAATTAATTGATAGTTTTACGTTATGCTTATGACATAGACTTAGCTAATAAGATGAAATGTTAATAGCTTAATTGACACGTAATAAGTAATGTAAACGTTGATGGTATGTAAATGGCATGCGACATGGAACATTGAATGGGCCTAGTAAATGATATAAAGAATGCACGTGCGTTTGGTACATTGAATGGAAAACATGACACTGATTAAGTAGGCTAAATGATTGCATGGATGCACAAGGAATAATTGATGCGGCCTAATAATAATGGATTGAAATGCTTGACAAATAAACAAATATCATTTATATATAAGACCATTATGTGATGTTAAGTGATTACGTCAAGAGAATATTTAGTTAACACATAAATATATGAATTGAACATAATAACGGATGATACGCGGAATTACGGTATTGAAATGACACTTGAATTAGAGAACAGGCCTACCGCGTTCTTTCACGTGAGTCTGTTGGAACGCTTAATTACACACTTTGTGAGTATAGCCTACCGTTCGGCGGTAGGCTATTGTAGGCTTCACAAGAGTACTTAGAATGGAGGTACTTATCTTAGGACGATGTAACTCTTGAAGGCGGGTTGAAGAAAGATCTATTACCGAGTCTCGAGTTGTCGTTTTCCGTTCAGCCTCTTGAGATGATGGATGTAGGCTTCGTACGGAAGGCTGAGGTGATGTTACTTCTCGAGGTGCAGGACGGTTTTAAATGATCTTGCAGGCGCAGGCCCGTGGTGCTGAATATATCTCGAGGAATGTGGAGAAACTTGAAGGCCGACCCCGCAAACCGCAGGCCCGAAGCGATTCCGGTTGGGCCTCGAAGGATTGCTTCTGCAGGCGGTCTGTAGATCTTACTTGATGATAAATTGTAGGCCTTGAAGGAAGCAGCAGGCCTCGCCTCCGGCCGAAGCCGGAAGGAGGTTGAAGAGATGATATCGTACGGAGTAGTCTAACGAAATGGAAGCGCTAACGAAGTGAGGAGGAGTGAGAGTGGGTGCTCGCTTTTATACGTAGTTCCTGTGACGTAGGACTTCGCACCAAATCTTAAGACGCTTTGTCCGCGCGTCCTTTAGTTGATAAACGCTTACATTCGCGCCTTCTGGGAAGAAACAGACTTTCCACTGTTTGTTTGCCCACGTGTGTTCCAAGACTGTTTGATGGTAGCGTGGAAGGAAAGTATTTCTGTCTATTTGTTGGTCTATTTCTTGTCGATCCGCTACATATATAATATATATATATATACACAGGGTGTCCCGTAAGTCCGGCATCATAGAAGAAATTCATATTTTTCTATTTCTACAAACCATAATTCATATTTTTCTCTTTCTACAGGCCATAATGGCTCTGAGCAAGGAAGAACGAATCCAGATAATTCTACTCATAGGAAATCGGAGTCAAAGAGAGGCCGCTGCTGAATTTAACAGACTGCATCCAGACCGCGAGCCAATAACACAGAGTTGTGTTAGCAGACTTGTTGCAAAGTTTAAGGAAACAAGATCCATAGAAGATAAACCACGCAGTGGACCTTCAAGGAGGTCCACTGACGATGATACAGCGACTGCTATCTTGGCTCATTTTAACAGAAGTCCCAATAAGTCTCTTCGGCGATTGTCCGCCGAGACAGGAGTGTCAAAAAGTAGCATCCATCACATTCTTCAGGCTCACAAATGGCATCCATATAAACTTCAGATCCTACAGAAATTAAGCGAAGATGATCCCGACCGGCGGACGGAATTTTGTGAATGGGCTACGGAACAATATGTTCGGGATGCCAATTTCCCGTCCACCATTCTATTCAGTGACGAGGCTGTTTTTTATGGAAATGGTGAGGTAAATCGACAGAACACCCGCTACTGGTCTCAAAACAACCCTCACTGGTATACCTCTTCAAAGGAACGAGGTGCATCTCGGGTGATGATATGGTGTGGCATTTGGAAGGATCGCATCAAGGCCCCCTCTTTTTCGATGAACATGTCACTGGAGGCACCTACCTACGTATGCTCAAGGAAGAAGCATTTCCCAGTGTCTTGAACGAAGAAGGAAATTTCCCAACATGGTTCCAGCAAGACGGCGCTCCTACACATTACAGCACCCAAGTAAGGGAATACCTGTACCAACAATTCCCTGGTCATTGGATAGGACGTCGAGGGCCTGTGGAATGGCCAGCTAGAAGCCCGGATCTCACGCCACTAGATTTTTATCTCTGGGGCCAGTTGAAAGCGCTGGTATAAGGCAGAGAAAATTAGGAGTGTTGAACATTTGCGGCAGCGCATTATTGGGGCATGTAACACCATTACGCCTGATATCATTCACCATGTGCTTGCTGACTGGGTATCACGTCTGAATTTGTGTATTGAAAACAATGGTGGACATATTGAGCACGTTCTGTAAATAAAAGCTTTTGTTTTGCCTTTTTTTATTATTTTTCCTATGATGCCGGACTTATGGGACACCCTGTATATATACACACACACACACACACACACACCGTGTATATATACACACACACACACACACACCGTGTATATATACACACACACACACACACACCGTGTATATATACACACACACACACACACACACACACACACAGTGTATATATATATATATATATATATATATATATATACAGGGGTTAGACAAAATAATATGAACACCCGCCGATTTCACCGGTTATCTTTACGGACTGCTCAGACACAAAGTAAACGGTCAAATGACTGGCAAACCTATTTAAATGCGTAACAGAGAGTGTATACGTCATGTTATAATCCTCACGTTGTTTTTACAGATCTGAGTGAATTATGAATTAGCAGTTATGAAAGACCTGTCAGACTTCCAAAGAGGGCAAGTTGTCGGAGCGCGGATGGCTGGTGCATCGGTGACGAAAACCGCTCAGATGTTCAATGTATCCAGAGGAACTGTCTCTATGGTCATGTCTGCATACCAAAACCATGGAAAGACAAGCACCGACAAATGCAATGGTGGACGCAAGAAGAAGCTGTGTGATCGAGACCGCCGGGTGCTAAAGCGCATTGTGACAAAGAACCATAAGACCACAGCTCCAAAAGTGACTGCAGAGCTTAACCAGCATCTTGCAAGCCCGGTATCGACCAGAACTGTACGTCGCGAGCTCCATGGAGCTGGATACCATGGGAGGGCTGCAATTGCCAAACCCTTCCTTTTGCACATCAACAATGAGCGGCGCAGAAAATGGTGTAATGACCATAAGAATTGGTCAATGGACCGGTGGAAGAATGTAGTCTATTCCGACGAATCCTCCTTTACGCTATTTCCATGTTCCGGTCGAGTTTACGTCTGGAGACAGCCTAAAGATGCTTATGACCCCGACTGGCTGACTTCAACCGTTAAGCATGGAGGCGGATCTGTGATGGTTTGGGCAGCAATATCGTGGAATACTCTTGGCCCAGCTGTAGTACTGCATGGTAGGGTTAACCAGGTCCATCCCATGGTCCAAACGCTGTTTCCCAATGGCGGCGCCGTCTTCCAGGATGATAATGCACCAATCCACACCGCTGGGGTCGTTAAAAACTGGTTTGAAGAGCATGTTAGTGAAGTAGAACGCTTGGATTGGCCTCCACAATCCCCGGATCTTAACATTATCGAGCATCTGTGGTGTCAGTTGGAGCAGCAGGTCAGAAGCCGATTCCCACCGCCGGCGTCTTTGGAGGAACTGGAGCAGGGTTTGCTCGAAGAATGGCTCAGGATTCCTCTAGCCACTGTCCAAAAGCTGTATGAATCAATTCCCCGACGCATTGCAGCTGTTATTGCCGCTAAAGGAGGACCAACTCCATATTAAGAATAAAAACCGCCATTTATCAAGGTGTTCATATTATTTTGTCCAACCCCTGTATATATATATATATATATATATATATATATATATATACACACACACACACACAAACTCAGAATGGTCCCCTGAGAAATTTATATGTTAAACACAGATCGTGCATGGAACAAGGAACTCTTCTGGGAAATTACATCCACTATAGTTCGAATAAGTAATGATAAATAACAAATACTATAGTTTTTTTCTTTTTCATGATGGAAAGCCCACCGTGGGCACCGGGTTACTCGCAAAGGTGTAAGCTGTAAACCCTAGATCCTGTCCCAAAGCTGGATCCTATCTGCTTTGCAGATAGCTGGTGAGGGAAGCTATATTTTGGGGCCTCTTTGCGAGTAACCCCGGTGCCCACGTTGGGCTGTCCATCATGAAAAAGAAAAAACTATAGTATTTTTTATTTATCATTACTTACTCGAACTATAGTGGATGTAATTTCCCAGAAGAGTTCCTTGTCATGCACAGTCTGTGTTTGACATATATATATATATATATATATATATATATATATATATATATATATATATATATATATATATATATATATATAATGTTCCCTGTCTCTCCTTCAATTTGGGATTACGACACAGTCTACCGTTTCTACTTTCTACCGTTGTTTGGGGAGTTATAGGGTTCAGAGTAAGATTAGGGACTAGTTTCTCCATTATTTTCCAAGTGTAAATAATGGTGTATCTCTCTCTTCTCGTTTCCAGTAAATATAGGTCTAGTTCGCGTAACCTTTCCCAATAATTTAGTTCTTTGCACCCATTGATCTTGGCTGGGAAGCTTCTCTGGATCCTTTCCAGCTGTCTAATGTCTTCTTTTTTATATAGGGATGTTAGGACCGAGTAGTATTCCAATTTGGGTATTATCAGGGTTTTCAGTAGAGGAATCATTACATTCCTATCCCTTCGTTTAAAGGTTCTCAATATTTGACCCGTTATTCTCTTTACTCTGTTTACTGTAATTTCTCTGAATTTCCTGTCCATTTGGGGTATAATATTCCATTGATTTTAGGTCTTCTCTTTTTCCGTACGTAATAGCTGAAATTTCTCGGTGTTAAACTTCATATTGTTGTCTTCCGTCCACTTGTAGATTCTGTTTATGTCGGTTTGTAGAGATCCTATGTCTTCTGGGTTTCTTATTTTTCTACTGATCTTTGTGCCATCCGCAAAGGATGTTACTGTGCTGTCTCTGGCAACGTCCTCATCTATGTCAGTTAGCATGATTATGAAGAGTAGAGGAGCTAATACTGTTCCTTGTGGTACTGAGCTGAGGACCTCTGATTCTGATGAAAATACTCCTTGTACTGTAACGACTTGCCGCCGCTCACTAAGGAAATTATATATCCATTTCCCTACTTTTCCTGTTATTCCCATATATTTCAGTTTATGTATTATGATTCCGTGGTCACACTTGTCGAACGCTTTAGCAAAGTCTGTGTATACTACATCATAGTTTTCATTATTTTCAAGTGAATCAATAATGTTGTTGTAGTGTTCCATTAGTTGTGATATATATATATATATATATATATATATATATATATATATATATATATATATATATATATATATATACACAGTGTATATATATATATATATATATATTATAATATATATTATATATATATATATATATATATATACACAGTATATATATATATATATAATATATATATATATATATATATATATATATATATATATATATACACAGTATATATATATATATATATATAAAAAATGAAACCCCTTTATAATTTTAAGGTTCCTGCTCCATCTCCTGTCCACGTTTACTGACATCATTCCTGCTACAAATGCATTTATTGCATGCAGAACAACGATGCCATGAGGGCCAGTGCTTATTTTCCTCTTTATGCCCAAAATGTTTATGGTGTTTTTAGCTATGATGGGCGAGCCAGAAGGATTCCCTTAAAAAGTCCTTGATGGGATGTTGTTGTGTCAATACAAACAAGAAAATAATGAAAGATACTTGAAAGTGAGTCTGAACCTAATCGAATGCGACCGCTTATGGATTTAATCAGAAAGTTCATGAAAACAAATAAACGGAAATCATCCCGTTTTCACAATGACATGAAACAAAATAGCGTCATTTGGCTTCTACTCATATCGGACGCATTTTCCAAAGCTCCTGAAAAGCGATTAAAGTTTATCTTCTGTGTGTATCTGATTGATTGAAGTGTATGATTGTCTAAATTGTCCTTCTACTAACATTTTATTCATTAGCTTAGTGAGTTAAATTATTTTATATTAATATATTAATTACTGAAGTATTTAATGTGAAATTTATCATTTATCGTTGCATGCGAGTACACAATTTTGTACCGTTTTTTATTATTACGGTATGTCTGTTCTATTAATATATATATATTTAATAATAATAACAATTATTAGCCAAGAAATTTAGGATCTTTTGTTATTGTTTATTATTATTATTATTAGTATTATTTCTGTTTTATTTGCATATTTAATAATTAATTCACAGGAAACTTAGTATTTTTATTTTTAATACATCCACCTTGTGGTTGTTCTTTGTCATCGCTAATCCCCTAGATACACCTCTCAATTACCAATAAAGAAAAAAGAAATTGTGCGTGTGTGTATGTAGAAATTCCTTCTTTTGGTATTTTTGAACTCTTGTTTACTATTTTCAGGTCGCTGATCCATAATTCTTTCCAGACTCTTCTGCTTACCTGTTAGGGCGGGAAATTAATTCTAATTTTTTGTGATAAAATATTTTTAGATATGTCCCCTAACTTCCGCGAGTGTTCCGACTGCGGTGCAAAGTTTCCTCAGTACATTTTAGGGCTCTCTCTTCTAACCCTTTAGTTTGCAGATTTTATGTAAACCGAGAAGAACTACGAAACGAAGTGATTTTCCAAAGAGTCTCTCCTACTTCTGCGAAGTAGGAGAGAAGCGACTGCGTTGAAAGAGGAATTAAGTGCTTTGGCAGCTAGGTTTAACTCACTGCAGGATTTTGTTTCAGGGAGTTTGGGCGCGAGTTCTCACACACGGCGGAGATCGCGCGAAGACTCTACAACGAATCCCCACCCGGTCGTCATTCCCGTCCCCATTTCCCCTTCGGGTGATCAACCATTTGAGCCAGTTCGAAATGGGGCCCGACCTAGTCAGCATAAACCTTGCTTAAGAGTAGTCACAACTAATAGATTTTCTGTCTAAGAGCCAGAGCAGAATGACACGCAGGAGATTAGGCTAGTTGGCGATTCCATTATTCGAGGGCAATTACAGGAGTTCTGCTGCAGCAACGAACTCGGAAAAGGAGGTAATGCGATCCTGGAACCCGTGTTGCCGATATCACAGATTACATAGACAAATTTGGGAAAGATGCTGATGAAAATACGATATTTATGGTGCATGTTGAGACTAACGAGGAGAGAGATCTTTTCGCTGGCATGTCTCGTTGCATACTGAAGTTCTTGACTTCCTCAGCTGGCTTAGAAGGTGTAATTTGGCTTAGAAGGCGTAATTGGCTTAGAAGGCTTATTCAGCCAGTTGGCTTGTTTAGAAGACAATCTATATATATATATATATATATATATATACAGGGTGGGCGGAAAGTAGCTCCCTATTTTGGATTGGTAAAAAAATACGTATATTATTCATTTATTTCAGAAAAAATAATATGAAAAGGTAGGCATACATGGTAGGTTTTCTCTAAAATTCAATGTGGGCTCCAACTCTTTCCACCAGCTTCTGGAGCCGCCCAGGAATGGCGTCCAGTGACTTTAGCAGGAACTCCAGCGGGATGGAGGACATGACTTCCCGAATTCGGTCCTCCAGTTCTTCCAATGTCCTCGGTTTGGTGCGGTAGACTTCTTCCTTTACCACCCCAAAGAAAGAAGTCGCACGGTGTCAAGTCGGGGCTCCTGGCTGGCCATTGATGTGGACCACGACGACCCATCCAACGCCCAGGGAAGTGGGCATCCAGCCACTCACGGACAACAAGAGCGAAGTGCGGAGGGGCGCCATCTTGCATAAATATCAGATCGTCGATGTTCTCCCATGTGCTGACAACCGGCCAGACCTCGTTTCGCAACATAGCAAGGTACCGCTCAGCATTCATGGTGTTGCGCAGAAGGAACGGGCCCACAACCTGATCTGAGGTCATACCACACCACACCACACCGTTACACTGAACCGATTCTGCCGTTTTTCAGCGGTAACCGTGCGACTTCTTTCTTTGGGGGTGGTAAAGGAAGAAGTCTACCGCACCAAACCGAGGACACTGGAAGAACTGGAGGACCGAATTCGGGAAGTCATGTCCTCCATCCCGCCGGAGTTCCTGCTAAAGTCACTGGACGCCATTCCTGGGCGGCTCCAGAAGCTGGTGGAAAGAGTTGGAGCCCCATTGAATTTTAGAGAAAACCTACCATGTATGCCTACCTTTTCATATTATTTTTTCTGAAATAAATGAATAATATACGTATTTTTTTACCAATCCAAAATAGGGAGCTACTTTCCGCCCACCCTGTATATATATATATATATATTTTTTTTTTTTTTTATTTATCCGAAGCAATCCATAAGAATAGTTGCCAGATTGCGCTATTTATTTAATTTGTAATATTAAATACGGGTAGACGTGGCCGTTGGCGCCATTTTATACTTTCGAATAATGCAAAAGACGGGGGAATTAATTATACACTTCATTAACACTTTACTGACTTTTATTTATACCGAAACACTTTTAGATAAACGGGGTAATGTGGGGGGGGGGAATTAACGTAACATTTCAGTCGGACAGAGACACAAAAGAATATTCTAAATTTAAAAAAACATCATAATGCACAAAAAAAACACCTTGTTTGGTTAACAGCCGTCCGATCACTGTCGTTTTTGGGCATTTCTCTCTCGTCCCTAGACCCATTTCGGGCTGTTGCTAACTAGCCTTTTACAACCAAACAATTATTAACTTAATTACATTTCTTCTTAACATTTCATCTTTATTAAACAAACATTAATAAGTTCTTATAAACAAACATTTTAATTCTTAATTAGACATTACTACACTCACATCACTCCCTTGAAAATAAGTTTTTCACTAGGAAAACTTATTATCTTTTAACAAATTTATTTATTTATTCAACAAATTTATTTATTTTGCAGTTTTTTCTTTAACAAGTTCAAAGTTAGAATAGACAAGAAATCATTTCAATGACAAATCCACACATTAGATATTTTGTATCATTTTATAAAAATCGAAAAAAACAAAAATATAATTTTCACAACATTTGCATAAAAATAACATTTCACACTAATAATTACTGGTCAACAAAGTTTTTGTCACAGAGATATTTTTACTTGAACTATGTGTAATTTTTTACGTTGATTATGAAAATGAAAACAGAATTTTTCTATCACCCGCAGTTTTAGAGTGACACACAAATTTACATTACTTAGGATTTGAGTGAGAATAGGAAGGGGGCGAGGTCTGCCCCTTCCTCTTCCTCTGCTCATAAGTTGCTACACGTCACTGTTGACTTTCATTTGTCAGTTACTCATTTGATTTCACTCAGTGAACATCCTGCATTTTATTCGTGATTTTCCTTAATCATTTTTTGTGTCAGTGCGTTCGTATTGTTTCATGACAGAATGCCACGCAAGTGTGTCAACCATCCAAACTGTTTCTGTTATGTGTGCAGAGAGTTAACACTTAAATTTCAAAGGCGAAATTTCACCCCTCTCGTCAAAAAAGCATACGAACTTTATTTTGGTTGCAAGGTAGGGGATCAGAACAAGACGTGGGCACCTCATATATGCTGTATTACGTGTTTAAGACTTCTGATAGGCTGGCTAAATGGGTCTCGTCAAATGCCGTTTGCTGTTCCGATGATATGGAGAGAGCCGAAAGACCATTTAACGGATTGTTATTTCTGCTTAACAAATATACTAGGCATTACTGCGAAATCTAAACATATGGTACAGTACCCAAATTTACCATCAGCCATAAGGCCTGTTTTACATAATAAACATTTGCCAGTACCAAGGCCACCGGAAACGTGGAGTTTAGATGATGAAAATGAAACTGATGTACAATGGTAATGACGAAGCTCAACATGGTTTACTGACGGATGATGTTGATCCAATGTTTGAACCATCTTGTTCATCGACAGAGCCTCACTTAATATCTCAAGCAGACCTGAGCGAGCTTGTATGTGATCTGAAATTGTCAAAAGATCAATCCGAACTTTCGGCTTCCAGGTTGAAAGGTTGGAATCTTCAAGAAAAAGGCACTAAGATATCTTTTTACCGCAAGCATCAAAGAAACTTTCTACCCTCCCATGAAAACCCTTGGCCAACAACACGATCCAAACGAATGGCGCCTATTTATTGATTCCTCGAAGCTGAGTTTAAAAACTGTAATACTACATAATGGAAATAAATACCCTTCAGTTTCATTAGCACATGCCGTACATATGAAGGAATCATACGACAATATGCACCTGCTTGTGAAACATATCCAATATGATAAGTACTCTTGGCATATCTGTGGAGACTTGAAAGTGATTGCACTTCTTCTTGATTTACAACTGGGTTATATGAAATTCTATTGTTTCCTCTGTGAATGGGACAGCAGATCACGGGAAAGCCATTACTTAAAGAAACAATGGCCACTTCGACAAGCGTTGATTCCAGGGCATAAAAATCTCACCAGTTCACCTCTTCTTAATCCAAAAAAGTTATTTGCCACCACTACATATTAAACTTGGTTTAATGGAAAATTTTGTTAAGGCTATGGATCAAAATGGCAGGGGGAGGGGGTCTCTACTTGAAACAGAAATTTCCGAGGATCAGCGAGGTCAAAATCAAAGAAGGGATATTTGTGGTCCCGCAAATTAGAGAAATCATGAGAGACAGCGCGTTTGATGAAACTCTAAGTGAAGTTGAAGGAGCAGCTTGGAGAGTGAAAGTAGTGAACACAAATTTCCTCGGAAACTTCAAGGCAGAAAATTAAGAGTCACTTGTTGAAGAACTTCCCAAGACCTACAAAGACGTGGGGTGCAACATGTCGTTGAAAATTCATTTTCTTGACACATCTCGACTTCTTCCCAACAAACTTAGGCGATGTTAGTGATGAGCATGGGGAACGCTTTCATCAACAAATATCCACGATGGAGAAGTGATAACAGGGCAAGTGGAGCCCCAGCATGTTGGATAACTACTGCTGGACATTGTCAAGGGATGGCCCAGAAGCGAAATACAAGTGTAAATCATGAGTAGCCACATTTTAGGTGAACTCAATATGCATTTTCTACTTTGATATTGCTATTACACCTATAAATTAGTCCAAATTCCATTTTCGATTCACTCAATATTGGTGGGTGATATAAAAATTTTGAGGCCATTTTTTAACTCAGCGGTAAAAAAACTATAAGATCCACCCATTTTTGTTCATGTGACAAATAAAAAGTTCGATTTTGTCAACCAGTGATATAATCAATTTACCATCTATAACTGATATTTTTCTGAACACTGGTAACACAAATTTCAAGTTCACAATCAAGTCCAGCGATTCCTCATCAAAGATCGCTTTACATTCGAAACAAATATTCCTATAGTTATACAGCTACTATCAGGGCACATAGAAAGAATAAGAAAACGTTTATATAAAATACTGACCAGAGCGTACATACTATTTCACGAAACAAAACAAATATGAGCAATAATCGCACCCTTCCACTTATAATTTCATTACATAATAATCAGTACATTAATTGCTGGACGTTGTTTAGATCAAAATCCGCAAGCTGACAACGGACTTCTTCAATTTTCAATCGCAGCTCTCCTGCTCACTTCGCTAGAATGCAAGGGGTTGCATCACCATGCAACAGGTCAGCACGCTTGAGGTTGGTTCCGCTCTCTCTCCAAATGGCGAAAAAAAACAAGAGAGACGTCCAATTCTAAGAGGATCAGGGGTGGAGATATACTGAAAGTGGAACCACGCACCGGAATTGGACAGAATTTGCAATTCTAGAAGTCGGCGAAGAAAATCGCCTCTCTCATCTCGACTTTTGTCGGTGAACGCTGCTCTTCCTACGTCCAGCTGAAAGACTCTCTTACTGGCAATAATCAATCGATCACTTCGCCGTAGGCGGTTTCACAACGAACCTACTGTATGTCTGTATGGACAGTAAAGCCTTAGACACTTGTTCAAACTCTCGTGGTTTGCCTACCGAGTGCTAAAACACATATTTAGTGAAGCATCGAGCAGCGTGACCAGCGACTGCCAAAAAAACATCAGTAGACCATCTTCAACCGAAACTGTCCTGCGCCAAGTCCCTGCGTATTTGGTTTCTCTTCTCTCACTCTTCTCTTCTCGTCTCTTCTCTTCTCTCATCTCTTCTCTCTCTTCTCATCGGTGATCGATCACTTAAATCGGGTCAACTAAACTCAATGGATGGATCGAACTTAGTTGCTTCCAAATCGAGCCTCTCGAAATTTTGACAAAAGAAAATATCAAAGTTTGTACTGCTACTGATTATCAGTTTTTCATATTTAATTTACCGAATTTTCTCGACATTTCACTTCGAAACAATAACTATAATTTGCTCTGGCCAATTCACGGAAAACTATTACAAATTTTACAGAATTCACAAAAATTTAATCACGCCCTAGCTATCAATAAGGTCACTTATGGCAGGTACATCGGAGAAGATAATAAAAAAATCATTAAACGCAAAGAAACAATGCTGCACAGTAGAAATATAAAAGCGCCCCTACATAGTAACCGTTATTATCATTTAACAAATAATATTATTCAAACTACCTTCAGAAATTACATCGATACATTTAAATACAAAAGATAAAAATGAAACCCATAAACTTCATGTCATCAATTCCCGATAATCATGAACCTTCTTACACTTTGGTGGGGGGCACACATAGATACCACAAAAACGTTACTGACCATCTAAAAGGCTCCATTGCTGGTCAACACTCAAGCTAAAGTTTCAATTTCACGAGTAAACCCAAATGAAGTTTAAAAAATAACACAATTTTCCAAAACAGTTATTAAATATAAAATTTAAATATTAATACCGAAAATTAATTTAATATATTAATTCCAACCTGCAACGCTAAATTTCATAGGAAGAAAACTCGTAATTCACAAATTACATCTGAGAGACAACTCTCTCCTTCAACACAAAACCCAGTATGGTTTGTAAATTACAAGAATTTCAGTAATTTATCGTTTCCAAGTGAAACTAAATACAGATTTTCATCGTTATTCTAAATAAGAACAGATATTATGAACCCAAAACTTACAGCACAACCTACTACGTAAACAAAAATTAAAACAAATCATTGCATAATGAAGAGTGTTCGCTTTGTTTGTAAGCGAGCCTCTATAAAAATATTCCTAACCGAATGAAACTGCATTACATCCTGACATAATTTTGTAATATTTTCTATGCAAACGCGCGAACGTAAAAAACAATTTGCCCAAATTAAAATGTCAACCCAAAACACTCCTTATCGCAATAAAATCTAAATTCAGAATAAAAATTTGACCATCGTCATTGAAATGGAAGAAAGAAAAATAGATAAGATTCGGCCCACCTATAAAAATAAAAATGAATGAATATACAAAAAAGTAAAAAAAAAATAAATTAATTTATCAAAAGCATTTACTACACCAATTCCTGTATTTCAAATAAACAAATTATAATAATTTCCAGATGTAAAATATGTGTTCTAAAACTTGAGACATGCCAACGTAACCCACATTTATATAGGCCCAAAAATTAAAAATAAAAATTACTGCCGCAGTTTTAAGTCTATAATTAATAAATTCAACGTTACGCGTGGAAAGAACAATTAAGAATTTAATTCATAACATTTGTGCTTAATTAAGGAAAATCCTATGATTATTTATGTTGAATCAAATAAAATTTTGTTAAATAACTGTCTAAGAAAATATTTATAATAAATTAAAAAGTACTATAATTTAATACTCAATACACATATAAAAATAACTTGATGGTGGTATACAATAATACAGTAGTGATAAACAATATTCGAACAATATTTTACGATAGACCTACAGGAAGACTTTGTAAGATAGCTCCTGTGTTGTACTAAAAAAAATGTATTCTACAAAAAAAATACTTTATTAACCCTAGTCAGGCAAAGGCGGGTCAAAAAAAACTTAAGGGTCAAGGGGGGTCAAATTGACCCACCTTAGAAAAAACTACTTTCAAATGTATTAATATTTATTTTAAATATTATAATAATACTTATTATATGAATTGTACCCTTTTAGAAAAAAATTTATCCCTGTTAACATTTTTTAGTAAAAAAACTTCTTTGTGCGTGGCATGAAAGACACTATCGTAATTTTATTGTCAAAGCAGAAAGCTGTGGACCCACTTTTCCGACCTTTCATCTCAGTCATTTCCTGGGAAACCTGTGGTTTATTTGCTTGAAAGGTTCCAACAGTTGTCAGGCCACAGTTCAGGAGCTCCAATGACAACTGGGTAGACGTAAACCAGTTGTCGGTGGTAACGTTTCTCCCAGTGTTGTGGTATGGCTTTGTGAGTTCTGTTGCAAAGTATTGTCCCAATTGAACACCTTGTGGAGGTTTGGTGTGCTTGCCCAGATACACTAAAGTTCAAGGGGTGGGGAACCTGCGGCCTTAAGGCCGCATGCGGCCTTTTGGGGTACTAGTTGCGGCCTTCTGCCTACTTGACATTCAGAATTCATACCGTACGATTTATTATAAAAACCCTCACGTATTATCAAGTTTGATTTAAAATTAGTAAATATGTAGATTGTAGACTAAAATATGACATTTTGTTGTACTGTATATGTTAAATACTCAGCATGCGGCCTAATAGGGTCTTGGTTAAATGAAATGCGGCCTTCCAATGAAAAAAGGTTCCCCACCCCTGCACTAAACTATTCAGCATATACTTACTATCTACATCACAAGCCATGACCAATTTGAGGCCGTATTTGGCCGGCTTATTTGGAATATACATTCTGAAGCCACAACGGCCTCGGAACGCAAGCAACTGTTCATCCACAGTAATTGCTTCGCCAGGAGAATAATGCACTCGACATTTACTTATAAACATATCTCAGACTTCCCGAATGGGTGCCAGCTTATCATTCTGTACTCTAGTTTGTCTAATAGCCGCGTCGTCAAAGCGTAGACAGCGTAGAAGTAAGGCCGGTAGCCTGAGAATATAAGTACTCGAATCACTGCCCTAATTTTTTCTACGGTGGTCATAACAATCGTGGCAGATTTGGTCTTGTAACCTCTGGATATACCTCTGATAAAATCATTTGTGTGTGTCACAATCTTGTTTATCATATCGGAGGAGAAGAACAGATCGAAACTGGATTCTGCACTCTCTGCAGCAGCAGCAACCCCCAGTGGCCCACGTTTTGGCCCAGTAACAATATTTCTGGAAGGTGTTCTAGAAGTCGTCCTTGTAACTTGTTTGGTACTCCAGATGTGTCCATTACGCCCTACTAGCCTATTCTTGTTAAACACTACTTGCAAAGTGCTCGAGGCATGAGCGGTGCGAGGTGCAGGTGTGGTAGACACAGTAGGAGAAGCAGTAGACACAGTAGGAGAAGCAGTAGACACAGTAGGGGATGCAGTACGCTGCTGCTTAGGTCGAGGCACAGGGTCGGGATCTTCATCTGTTTCAGTATCGGTATCACTACCAATACTTGGGATGTATTCTTCTCTGTCACTGTCATAAAAAGGCTCAACAATGAGGTCATCATCATCTACACCCATATCCTCAAGTCTGCATAGTTGAGCCTCAGTTTCATCATCGTCTATTTGTGCACCCGCCATTATTATCTGAAAAGGAAAGACGAGATGTCAGGAAAGCAAATGCAAAGAATACAGAATACAGAACAGAATACACAAAAAAAGAATATGGGATACAGAAAAACATAAAATACAGAAAAAACAATTACTATTATATATTATTCTTATATTTTATATGGCTTTTTATTACTATATATTATAATGCATGATAATCATACGCCAATAGTGTAATAATATTGGTAATCATATAGCAACACTGCAGAAGGTAAATATGATTCATGCCACACACAAGGAAAAGGGGGGTCGTTTTGTCCCAGACTGACCTTATATCACAGAATGTAAAGAGGCAACGGATGAAACACATCCACCCTCAAGCACGTTCAGTAGGCCACTGAAGGTACCTGGAGTTTGGAGTCTCAAGCCGTTCACTACGCTGCGCATTTTAATTTTTTACTTTTCGCGTGGGTCATTTTGACCCGCCTTTGCCTGTCAAAAGATTTTAATTCTTAATTAAACATTACTACAATAATAGAGTTTACTGTATACAACACATTTTTATGTTATATGGCCTTTAATGTTTCTCACACATAGAAGAGTGACACTGATCTAATTTTTTTATACACTATTGCCCCACTCATTACAAATCACACCTATATAAAAGATACGTTGATGACACCTTTCTCCTTTTTCACAATGCCAACCACGACCCCCTTTTTCTTGACGACCTTAATTCCCAACACAAAAATATTAAGTTCACCAAAGAAGATGAATCCAATAACACCCTACCCTTCCTAGATATTACAATAACAAAACAAAACAAATTCAGCACCTCCATGTATCGAAAACCTACGTACACAAGCCTAGGTACTAATTACCTAAGCCACACCCCTTCGCTATATAAAATAAACAGTATCAAAATTTTAATTCACCGCGCCTATCATCTCTGCTCTTCGTACGTATCCTTCCACCACGAAATAGAATTCATTCATAATTTCAGCATTAACAACTCCTTCCCAAAACATCTGTTACAATCTTTAACCAGAAACTTTCTTAATAATATTTATCAACCCCCACTTAAAGCTCCCACCGTTAAAAAAGACGTACAATATTTTTCATTTCCCTATGACGACCACATTAGCCACAAAATACTTTCAGAACTCCGTCTCCTACTCACTCCGCTCTACCCCGAAATTAAATTTAATTTTGTCTTCACCAACAATAATAGTATCAAATCATACCTTAACCATAAAGAAAAAACACCCCAGCCACTTGCTTCGTCCACTATCTACGTTTTCAATTGTGTTCGCTGCAAAGCGAACTATATTGGCAGTACCATCCGCCAATATCAAACAAGAGTGGACGAACATCGGGGTATTTCGACCAGAACTTCGCAGCCCTTGAACAAACCGTCCAAATAAGCAATAAGGGATCATTGCCACCTTCACAACCACCCGCTACTTTCCTCTAATTTCAAAATTGTTAATTCAGCCAAACAACTAATCGACCACCGTATTCTTGAGTCCCTTTATATACTCAGTATTCAACCAACCCTCAACGACTACAGTTCCGCTTTCAACCTAAACATCGCCAAGTAAACTCTCATACTGAAAATAAATCCACCATCACTCCGCTTGGCTCCATTCTTTCCAATATGGATTTTTCCAACAAGCAACCATTCCCAATCCTCTGTACAATTAGTCCCTCACTAAGTTAACAATTTGGTAAGACCCTCCTCAATTCTGATTCATTTTTTAACTGTTTTATATTTTGCTATTGTCCACACTTTTATACTTTATATCATTTCACCTTTGATTTTAATTTAATGTATACTGTAATTACATTATTAATTCTCGCTAATTATCGCACGTTCATTTTAATATATTGTATGTTTTTGTTCATTATATTTATTTTTATTTGATTTTAAACTTTTTAGCACTGTTGATGGAAATTGAATCTTTCCGAAACGTCTGTAAATAAACATGTACCATTTCTTGTCCTCCTATTCCTCGCTAAGCTACGTTTCCTAAGAACACACCATATATATATATATATATATATATATTAGTGATGTAGCGGATGTCATTTTTTTCACATCCGCGGATGCGGATGCGGATGAGGATGTTTGATTTCAACATCCGCGGATGCGGATGAGGATGTTTGATTTCAACATCCGCGGATGCGGATGCGGATGCGGATGTCTACATTTTCGTTATTTTTTAGGATATATTCGAGATTTGTTGTGTTTAACGTATATAATAAGTTATTATATAGAGAGAGCTGTAGCTATAATGTAGTATAATTGATTAATTATACAATAATAATTGCTGTACTTTTCTCTGAACATATAAAATAATATCAAGCATCTAACTAATATAGAAATCAATCAGTGAATTCGTCTGCAAATAAATTCGTTATATTTTGTTGAGTTTCAGCCACAATTAGAAACCATAATTGTGTTACCAGGATGCGGGACGTGAACCCAACTCAAATGCACCCCACCGACCTCTTTCCCCAACCACCACCCTTATAGAAAGAGATCTTTAATTAGCTTGATAACTATTTATATTAAGTTTAAAGTTTTATTCGGCATATTTATAAATGAGTAATTAAAATAAAGTAAACTAAGATGTTCATCGTTTAATGTTCAAACTTAATTATAGGAAGGTTATGCTTAAGGAACATTAATTTTTCTGCCTTTTCTGCTGCCAGTCTGTTTCTCTTTTCATCATATATTAATCCAGCACTGCTAAATAATCTCTCGCTTGGTACGTTTGTTGGAGGACAGGCTAAATGTTTCCTTGCAAGTTTACTCAAGTATGGATAGATATTCTGCGTATTTTTCCACCAACTAATAGGATTGTCACATGCAGCCAGGCGTTTTTCTTGGTGATAGCTCTCGATCATTTTTACTACATCTTTTGACATCGCGTAGGTCTCGTCATTGCTGCTTGACTCAAGAAACTGAGAGACAGATTCTGTGATAGATTTGCTTGTTGAAGGTGTTGGTTCTGTCACTGAAACTTTTATTCTTTTGGTGGGTGGCGAAGCGACAGATTCAAGAGATTGAAGCTCTTCAACTGCTTTGCCAAGTGATGATTTAACTCGTTCTAATGTACTAGGTGAAAATAACTTAGCTTTGTAACGTGGATCTAAGTAGGTTGCAAGAGAGTAACTTCATACAAGAACAGCCTCACGTCTTGTCGCTTGCATCACTTTTGCGCACAATGAACAAGTTCTATTAATACAGTAGAATTTGATAATTTCCGCTTATTAATGACGTTTTATCTCAACGGTCCACATCCGCACGACATCCGCAGTCCAAAGTGCGGATGCAGACGCGGATGCGGATGCGAGAAAATGTGCGGATGTTCCGCGGATGCGGATGCGGATGTGACCTACATCACTAATATATATATATATATATATATATATCCAACTTAAATTAGTTACAGAATTAGCATCAATTACATTTTAAATAATCTACAGAAAATAATACTCGTCCTTAAACGTTACACAAACTAATATTATTAGGGTACATTTTATAATTTTTCAAAATATAGTCCTTTAAGCTATACTGTGCATATTGCTAGAATAATTAATTGATGAAATTACATTTATATATATATATATATATATATATATATATATATATATATACGCATAAAACTTCACACAATACACCGAGTGCCTACAAACGGGAACCGGTTTTTTATCTGGCTGCATACCAGTTCATCATTCCGCTCGGTGTCACACCAGTCGAATAATTTTATAAAATTTGTAAATTCATTCCCGCGGGCCATATGCATGAAAAAACGCAAACTGTACATGCCAAATACGTTGCTGTAGTAGCTCTGGAATCGGTAAGGATTCCAGACTATTTGGGGAATTTGCAATTGATCGAGAAATTTTACAATAATAGCATCATTCCAAGGATGTCCACCCAGTGAATTAAAATAGTACATTCGTTCCCTATTTTTAAAATAAAAGGCTATCCAATGAATCCCTTCTCTGCCACTAACATCCGGATTTAGAATAAGTGCGCCGCAGTCTCGTAGTTGGAAGTTTCAGCGTTTCATTCTTCGCAAACACGCCGATAAATTTGGAGCGTGTGAATCGGTCACTCTTCATTACTCTCTGGAGTGTATTCGTGTCCATTTGTAAAAGTCTATGACTACACCTCTAAACCTATCAATTTCTATTAGGGCTTGCGATTCGAGGTGAACCAGTACACTAAAAGGCGCGTCTAGCGGCTTGGCGAATTCCAATCTGACTGACATGTTCCCACTCTGCTGTGGACTTATGTGCGTATTTATACTTCCAGATAAGTCTGGGGAGATGTCAAAGTGGTAAAGGTTCACCCTCTCAACGAATTCCTTCTGTGTTACGCCAATTCCTAATTCGTTACAAGTACCGGCAATATGTGCAAGATTACTATAAACTCTCGAGCAAAGCGGGAACTCGTCATCTGTAGAATAATTCATTTCCAATGTCCCCAGATTTAAACAAATCTCGGGGCTCGTACGAGTGAGCTTTATTTTCATATCGGCCCCATTCACAAACAGCTTCTCTGTGTGTAGGCGCCCGAAGCATTCATATATCTTCTTTTTAGAATTTTTAAATTTGGCATTTATACTACTTTACTACTTTCATTATTAGCTTGATAATAGCCTTCGGCAGTTAAAAAGTTATCCCTCGCTTCTTTTGAAAAGTTGAGAACATTTTCCAGATAGGCTCGTAGATGATAGTAGCCAAACCTTGTCGAGACGTTGATCTGATTTAAATACACGTCACATTCACTGAATATGGTGTGTAGAAAGTTTGTTTCTGAGTATACAGCGTAATCCTTTTCGCATTCCGTTCCATCTGAATGTGCTATTCGTAGTTTAGCGTACATGTGCACACAGCTTGGGTCAAAAAGTAAGGGCCTGAGCTGGGAACTACGAACTCTATAGGAGCACTCGGCGAGATAATGGTGTTTAATGGATTAACTGTGATAAAGTCACTGTGCTCTATGGATACTTGTGTTAGGGGCATGTCAAAGAGGGCCAGGTTCGATTTACAACATTGTGAACTACACGGATGGATGAAACGTGCCATGGCGCGCTAGAAACAGTGACACCTCTCTCAACAAGTAGTAAACAGTCTATGATTCATGAGAACAACGTCCTTAGCTTATATCAGTTAAAAAAATGGTCAACCATAGGTTTCATGCGCTTAGAACACTTCTTTTTTTATGTCCATTTACGGTTAACGTCACGTGCTGGTAACCCCCCTTTTCTTCTTCTTCTTCCACACAGGACTCTTCTTCTTCCGCCACCACGCATTTTTCTCTTTGCATCTTTGACAATTTCATCTCGTGTACGTTTTAAGTGCTTTTGTAGAGCTTATTTAGGCTTATTTAGTCTTATACCGTGCTAAGACCTGATTGTAACGCTTTTCTGCCGAGATATCTGGCACCCCTCTTCAGCAAGGCGACAGCCGTACGCAGTATGGTTGAAAAAATGGATACAATCCCACTCCCGCGCTGGTATCTCACTCCTCCATAAACTGTGAAAGGCCTGCGTGTCATTCTATCACAGTGCAACGAAAGTGAAGCTTCACTGTGAAGCTCCCGTCACCGAATGGAAAACTTTTCCCTCAATCGTTCTTATATATATTGAGATACTGGTTAGTAGGTTAGTTGTGACATTGACATAATGAGGCTTGTCGTATGTGATGTTCAAGCTCCTTCCCCTATGATTGGAAATGTGAGCGATGCGCAGCAGCCGCGCCTAGGTAACCCCAACACACTGATCTTTCACGATATTGCTATAAATATAGCACATGTCTGGGGAAGGCTAGCCATCGTTCAATTTCTCCAATTTCAGCTGATACAATAAACTACACAAGTCATGTGATTCGTGAAAAGTATCTCTTTGGATGGCTGCTCCATATCTGCCCTCGGTTATAATTTTGAACAGCCCTTTGTCTTTAATATTTCTGTTAGCCTTTGATTTTAGAGTCAAAGTATGTGCCGGGGTATCTTTGTTTACGATTTTTTATACTAAATCAGACGTAAGATTTGATCTTTTCAAACTACCATTTAAGTCTCTTACAACATCCTCGGCTGCGTCTTAATGACACGGTCCTAGTGTTACTAGTGTATGGTAGTATTGTGCGCCCCCACTCCGGACGGTGTGCATGGTTTCGTCCCGAGTTACCCCGGCCTTTTCATACCCATCACGGTTTCCAAGAACGGTAAAAACGGATTCTTTATTATTAATACTTAAAAATTTTGTAGCCAATTGTAATTCGCATATTCCTACCTTATATGATTCACGGCCCAATTCAATGAGCCATGCAGTTCTGTTACAAAGTTGGCCAGGGTGTTGTTAGGATGTACAGACAGAGGAGAGGACGGGAGTGTGACGTAGAAGTGGTTAGGCGCCATGTTGTATACGATTTAAGCTTCATTATTGCATCAGCTTTTATATAGGTGTTGAAGCTTTCTGGAAACCGTAGCCATTTCATCAGGTACATTTTTCTTTTTCCTGAACCTTCTCTGCCTAAATTTTTTTAAATTTTAAACACTTTTTTCCTAAATTAAGTGTCACTTTCTGCAGCTCCTCGCCGTAAACCCCCCCCCCCCTGCAATTTCTTCCCAATTCAAATTTTCAACGTAATACAGCATTATATCGTCTTTAGGTCTCATAGGCCTAACTTTAAAAATCTCCCGTGTCGAATCTTGCTCACGTGTCCAACCTTGCTCAAATTTATTACCCAAACGCGACAGCCTTACAAAATCATTGATTTTGAAACACGCAGAGGTGTTGACACTCTATGATTATCTTTTATCTCCTCACGTTCTGTATGCGAACCTCTTTCTAAAATCTCGTTAGGTGTTGTTCCACTCGCACGGTGGTTTGTGAGGTTGTAGGATGAGGCCAGCGAGTCCAGAATGTCCATATATCTGTATATATTTTTATGTGTGAAATAGCGATGCATGCGTTCCTTTATGGTACGTTAAACTCTTTCAGCTAAAGATGCCTTATGTATAGAATTGCTAGTGTAATAACTGATATCAAACTCTGTCAACATGTTCTGAAAAGCTCGGCCTATAAATTCTTTCCACATGTCCGTACAAAAATAGCCAGGAATCCTGTTTTCTTTCAACATCAGCGTTTTGGTGGCTCTGGCAACTGTTTCGAGCGATTTATTTTTCAGGGGAATTAGCCACAAATATCTAGAGAATACATCTATTATATATGAATAAGATGTAGCGGTAGCCACCATTATACAATGAATATCACTGCATGTCTGTTAAATCCGCCTGCCAAATAGAATCAATCGAGGCTGCTGTTGTTTCGGCTGTTTTAAACCGTTTTCTCACCGGCTTATGAAGTGTATAAGCATCCTGCGCCCACAAAAACTTCTCAACATCTTTTTCCCTACTCCCTCATTATAAACGCCTCTGTACAGTCTATTAACGCTGCCGTAGGAGGCTGGGCTAGAAATGTCATACTAACGTTTTCTTAATACTGTATGTTAGCCATTTGCGTATTTTAGAGGCGCGCGAGGAGGGTTTGCCGTTGTTGTTTGGTCTCTTCTTTCTTCTCATCAGAGATGTTACCACTGGGGGCGAAGGCGTTTTCAGCGATGGTACATGCGAGGCTTGTCCCAAGTCTTTTAACCTGTTCAGATTACATATTAGTGTTTTGGGGACATTTATTTGCTGTAGTCTTGCTTTAATATGTTCCCATCTTGCTGGTGAGGGCCTATACCACTTTCTCACCAAGTCATGGACGATGTCAACGATGTTCGAACCCTGTTGCTTCAACAACAACCTCACCTGTATCGGTCCACTGTATAATGGGTTCGTCACTCAATAGATTATAAAGACTTAAACCCTTATTCTTCAAAGTATGTGGGAGACTGCTTTTTAATACATGCTCGATATGTTGTGGAGTCGCTCCATTGTTGTTTGACTGTTCGTCTGTAGCCTCGACCCCAGGTACTATACCTCCATGCTCAACGTCGTATGCGCTGTGCCTAATAACTACGGGGACCTCTGTCGGATTCTTATAATTTTTCACTGTTTGATAGGTCTAACAATTTGCTTTCCATTCTTTTAAACCTGCTTTTACGGGGTTCTAGAACGAATCTGGACTCTTTGAGCTTTGCAGTGAAGCATACACCATGTGTGGAATCACGACTACTTTCTTCATTATATTAAACTAGTCAGTAAAGGCCCCAAAACTGAAAATAAGATGGGCAGGAATGAACCCCCTCTTTGTACAATAATTCTTTTTTTCTTCCCCACAGTTTGATTTTTAAGAGCGAGTGCGCGTATTATGTTCTTGTAACGACGTAGGCGAACCTTCTGAGGGGGTTTCATTGGTACATTACATTTTATAACGTTAAGTCAGATTTCACAGATGCATTTTAAAAAGTCGAAGTCGATGTTTTTAACAAACATCTGTTGCAGTGCCCGTGGCAGTCGGTGATAGATTTTTATTAATTCATAATATTTCTTTAACCTCTTTGTCATTTGGGATATACACCGTTTCAGCTCGTATGGGAATATATTCGCTCTTAGAAGCACCCTAAACTTGTTTCGCGGATGAAGGGCAGAAAGTAAATATCCGTAACGTTGGCTTGTAGCTTCTTTATAAACTTCCAAAAACTCCTAACGCTCATTCGGGAACATTTGAATGGCTAATACCCCAATTTGTGACACATTTCTACGTTGCCAGGATCCGTTTTCTATGCCATTACGTCACGCCGAAAAATGGCCTAATTTAATTAACTTTCGACATTTTTTGGGGTCCGAAAAAATCACTGTATCAACCGAATTAGTTACCCATAAATCCTCATTTTCTCTAGTAATGTCTCCAATAATAAAAAAAATAATTCTTTATGGATAACAATTTTATCCTGACCAAAAAAAGAAGTCATTTTTTGGAATAAAGAATTTGTTTTTACTATAATGTGTATACATTTTTTTAAACATCCTGTATATATATATATTTGAAACATGTAAAATGTATTTAGACTTTGCAAAGATAAACAAAATTAATAATAAATCAAATAATTTTGAATAAATAAAAGAAAATAAAGGTAAAAAAGCCAACACCTACTGGTACGTGTTTGGCAGAATACCAACACGTACTGGTACGTGTTTGGCAGTTGCCGCAGAACACAGACCAGTCCGTGTTTGACAGTCAAAGGGTTAACGACACATTGCTTATGTATCTATTTTTGAAAAATAGATTCTGATTGATGAAGAATACGCTTATGTTAAGATGGTGGGAGAACACTGTAAATGTTTCAGCAAACGTTTTATCCATTTTTAACACGAGATCGTCAATTACAATGACCGTATGCTAATTTCCCTTTAACGAATTAACGTCATATACACCTTTGTGGGGAAAAATATCATCTTGGTACTCGTTGAATACTGACTGGTATGTCGAATAGCACCATGTGATTTTATGCACAAATTTTGAGAACATCTCCCCCTTGTCTTTAATGATTTTAAGCATAAACACAGTTTTACCACATCCTGTAGGGCCAGATATAATACATGTGGACGGGCTCTTGAACCTGAATTTTTCTACAGAATCCATCTCTAACACGTCACACTCCTAAGTGGAACATTTACAAAATATAATAAAATTTTAATTGATGCTCCTTATATTCTACAGTCTTGGCTTTTTTCTTCTTCCTCATAACCGTGAATGACGATGAGGATAAGGTACTGTGCCAGCAACATGTCCCCATCATGGATATTGCAGACAATACCGATGACAGTGTAGTCATTGTTTGGGCTACAGACTCCACCCCCACTAGTGAACCCCCAACAGCGACACCTGTAGCACCCCCACGCGACAATTCGAGGAGAAAGCGGGTGCATGGTGAAGTTGATGATTCGCCTTCCACGTCAGGTATAAAGCATGCCAGTAGTGCGCCGGTTGTAAGACCCACAGTAATAGAGCCCCAGCCCTCTACGTCTTACGACACAGCCCCCACAGTAGTTCCTTCTAAAAATAAAACTGTGCCCCCTTATTCCTGTTCAATTCCGGTCGTACCATCCACAGCAGCAGCATCTCATTCTGTAGAGAGTAGCATAACATTCGAGCTGGTGCGCACCGCCACCCCCAACCCAGCCCTGGCTAGAAACAAGTACGTATTCAGGATCGACCCGCGAACCATATATAGCAACGGTGTTGAACACGGACTACGGCGCGTAGTTAAACGTATTGTGGAATTTGTCCTTCAGAACAGTGGGAGACGTGAAGTCAGGACGTGACTGTCCTTCGGGTTCGGGTCACATGACGGAGATATAGATGATTTTTGGGTAGTAATACCCTACAGGGGCTTGGCTGCTGTGGATATAGACTGATTTTGGGTCGTATATTGCAAGCCTCTCAAAGTAGCATCGCCTTCAACATGAACAATTCCACGATAAATATTGACCACGCATTCCGTGTTGCTGGACAAACGGCCACACCTTATACTCTTAACTTCAATTCTCAGGCTATTTACACACGGCATACAAACAAAGCGTGGTTGCGGCTTTATAGCAGTAGTCTTAGCTCATATGTTTACTGTACTAAATGCATGGGCCAAAATTTGGTTGCCTACGGTTGTGCAGCGTGTCCGTAAACTGGCAGCAGATTGCAAGATCGAGTTTTACTCTAATATGGGTCCTTATGAGCTGAGAAGAGTAGAGCAAGAAGCGAATGTTCATATAGTTGTATTTGGAATGGATGATCGTCGTAGGACTGTTTTTAAAAGCAATGTGAGAGACCGTACAAGACCCGTATTTATTTTAGGGCTGTCAGGGACAACGTATCTCCCTATCCGCAATATAAGGGACCTTTACGCGAGTTATGACAAAAGTCTAAAATATGGAAGGCATCGTGATTTGTGTAAGGAATGCCTTGAGTTTGCGGATGATATAGTGAAACATTATAAGGATTGCCACATGGTATGTGAGCAGTGTAAATGCTCCAAATGTGAAAGTCATGTAGTTGAAACTGAGAAGAGGGGCTGTAATGTGTATAGACGCACATTTTTCAATAATAACTGTTTTGAGCTCCATAAACCAATTGGCATGTGCAGAAAAATGAGAACCTGTGAATGTGGTATGTTTCATATTATGGATAATTGGGGAAAATTCACGCATAAATGTGATGAAATTTACTGTTCTGTATGCCACGAGAAATATAAAGCAGAGGGTATAAAGCATGTACTTTATCCCCTTAACGACGGGAAGCCATTATATTGGCGTGAGGCTTTCAGTGCTCATATGACGGGCATGCTTTATATGAAAGATGCTAAGCCTAAAAATAAACCTTGTATAACTGTATACTACAACATAGAAACATACTGGGTGTTTCAGTAGGAAAGGTCAATACTTCCGGAGGTGATAGAATCGGTTATTGTGAGAAGAAAAGTTCATATGAACATGTGTCTAATTCTGAATAGTTACGGAGATAGAGCTGTTTGAATCTACAAATACAAAAGCATTGTTAATGGTAATCAAGAAAGAGAAACAAATTACTCTTTCTAACATTTAATGTTTAAACATTGGCATTTTGAATGGTATCAGATACAGAAATGACAAATTTGTTACAGTTTACAATACGTTTTCGAAAATCCCACCGTCAACCTCAATGTACTTTGCAACTCGTGTGTAAAGATCGCGTGTTGTTCGTCTGAGTTGATCTTGACGTTCCTTTATGCGGGCAGCAGCATCCAAAATGCGCGCGAGCAATTCGTCTCGTGTATCCACCTTTCTTTTGTAAACTTGACTTTTCATCCACCCCCACAAATAATAATCTAACGGAGAGAGGTCTGGAGACCTTGGTGGCCATTGAATGGGACCACCGCGGCCGATCCATGGACCAGGGAAAGTTTGATTTAGGTATTGCATCACCAGACGGGTAGAACGTGGAGTTGCTCCGTCAAGCTGAAAGTACATCCCAGCGCGTGTAGCCAAGGGGACATCCTCCAATAGTCCTGGCAATTCATTTTGCAGAAATTCTAGGTAACTTTGTCCTGTAAGACGATTCTCTAAAGTAACATGGCCAATCAGTGATCATCGATTACACCGCACCACACATTAGCAGAGAAGCGATGTTGAAAATTTGTTTCCACAGTGGCATTTGGATTTTCGTCTGACCACCGATGAGAGTTACGAGTGTTGTTGATACCGTCACGGGTGAAAGTAGCTTCATCGGTGAACAGTATTAATCGAAGCAATCGGCGATTAGCATTTACCCAATGGCAAAATTCCAGTGCATGGCAGCGTCTCCTGGTTGAAGGTGTTGTACACGCTGTACATGATATGGATGCGAGCCTTCCTCACGTAATGTTCGCCATACTCTTGTTTGTGGTACATCGAGACGTGTAGAAATTCTTCGTGAGCTAGTAGTAGGACTACGCTCTACCAAATGAAGAATGTTTTCCACTTCATCCACATCTTGTTGACCTTCACGTTCAGATGAAACATGAGCGCTGGGAAGTGTACCAATCTCACGCAATGTGTTGAAAACCCTGGTAAACACTCTTCAATCCGGAATTCTGCGGTTCGGAAACCGTCGACGGTATTCTGCAAAAACGGCTGTTGCACTTCCATCGCAAAAACCGTAGACATACACCATATCTGCATATTCGGCATGTGTGAAGGTGTGTGGCATTCTTAACACTGCTTCAAACACCAAACAATGTCACTCACAACAGTCAGCTGTCGATTGGCTTATGTTAAATGCTTACATTACAGCTTACATCGTTCAAGGTTATAGGAGAGGGAAGGGGGAGGAAGAGCTGCGTGCGCATCAGATTCAAACAGCTCTATCTCCGTAACCATTCAGAATTAGACACATGTTCATATGAACTTTTTCTCACAATGACCGATACTATCACCTCCCGAAGTACTGAACTTTCCTTCTGAAACACCCTGTATATGGATGCTGAAACCAAAGCGGTTATCCCACATCTACTTGTAAGCCAGACTATCTGCGACGAGTGCATGGAAGTCAAGTGTGATGAGCGTCGCAAATGTGGTAAACGAACAAACGCTTTTAAAACGAGCGCACACAACAACCCCGTGAAACTCTTTGTGTCCTTTATTGTCAAGTTAGCGGACAAGTTAAAAAAAATGACTGGGTATATTCTTGCCCATAACCGCGCAAAATTTTATATACAATTCGTTCATAAGGAACTGTTTGAACACGAATCATCGGAGATATTTACAGGCGATCCCTTGAAAAAAAGGAAACACTTATACAGGTGGAAATGAAAGGTAATGTTCAGTTTAAAGACACTTTATTATTCACGCCTTGTAAATTAGCCAAGCTACCCAAGGTGATGGGCGTAGTCGCCGAAGTTTCAAAAGGGTATTTCCCTTACACTTTCCTCACAAGCGACACATTAAATTACGTAGGACTACCTCCCATCAAACATTACTTTAACTATACCAACATGAGTGATAGTGAACGTGAAGATTTTGACCGCTACTACAGCAGTTTTAATGAAGATAATCATTACAATATAGCGGATGAATGTGAGCGTTATTGCGTGAATGATGTGCGCGTGCTTAGCGTATGTTTCCAGGCCTTTAGAAAAATGTACATTATGGTGGATCACTTTTCACTTTTTTAAAAAAATTATAGCTGGTCAAAGTTTTTCCCATGATTTGGTTCAGTGAAAGTACACTGACACCATTTTTACCAAAATCGATCAATATTTAGGGGTCGCGCATCGACCTTGAAAATTTCAATTTTGGAAATTTGGCCAAATTGACAATTCTTTACTGAATAAAGATAAATCATCAAATGACCATATTTTCTGAATCCTCTCAGTGAAAGAAATCCTCTCAGATACTTACCAAGTTGATCGGACAAGTGGTTTAGAAGTTACACTCACCTAGAAATAACATTAAAATTTAAAATACCGTATTTGTCCCCCGTTATGGACGTAATCATAGCATCAGTAGCTGGCGCATCCTAAAATCCCAATTACACACACACGCTATGTCTATGACCAATATTTTTACTAATCACAGTTTGCTTTTTACAGATCAACTGTGTCAATTGATTCTTGTTTGATAAGTCTAGACTTTAGTACAATGGATAAACTGTTAACAACCAGGAGTGGGAAGACTGAAAGTTACTTATTCTGGAAAAGAGAAAGCAGCAACAACAGCACCACCTTCTCTAAGGTCAACCACGGACGTCTTCTTAATTGGTCAGCCATCTTCCTCGATCGGTGGTGCCAAATTGCCAACCACCCATCAAGTTCTCCAGTACTTCTTCTATGCCAAGCAGGAAACTACTGACAGGAAGGCCGCCGTAAAAGACACGGTGGCCAATGTTCTGGCATTTTGGAACATGGCACGTATAAAGACGATCACCAGGCGTAACTGCGAAAGAAAACTGGAGTTACTGTGGGAAGAGTGGCGCTCGCTGCAGAAGAGCAAGATGAGAGACAGTGACGCGGGAAAAGGCAGGGAGAAGTTTTCAGAAAATCTGAACAAGCTCTGGGATATCGGAGCTCCCGATGCTATTGAAGAGATAGAGAAAAGTCGACTGCTCTCAGACAACAACAAACAAGAAGATATTAAATTTTATGAGGATCAACGGGCCTGCGCCAGGCAACAATGAGTGAAAATGATAAAGTGTTCGTTGTCAAGAGAAAACGGCAACTCTCAAGATAACAATCTCGTGATGAGCCAGGCACCTCAAAAACGAAATTAGGAACCGAAGCTGAGAGCGACGATGAATCTATAGAAAGCAGATCATCGAGCAACTCCGAATCACAGCTAGAACCACCATACCGACAGCCGAGAGAATCAACTGTATCAATCAGCCTTCCTCACCGCATTCTCACCGCATCCTCGATGCACCGGCTGTTATTGAAGTGGCTGATCGCTTCCGGATGTCCAATAATCAGGTGTGTATATATCAGTAATGATCTTTCCTTGACAAAGATATAATAGACGTAACGACGGAAAATTTAGTGATTATTTTGTCACATAAAAACCATACGCATCCTTGTCAATTTCCTTTCAATTTCGCACATAGGTGGCAAGTGTCGTGGCGGCAGTCCTACGTTCGGCAGATCCGCCCGCAGACCTGGACAAATTCAGTATCTCGAAGGACACGTCTCGCCGTGGAAGAGTGGCACATCGTTGTGAAGTGTCGACAGCTGTGCAGAAATCCTTCGTATCTCCGAGGCATGCTGTCGTCCACTGGGACGGTAAAGTAATCAAGGTCAGTTTTGCCCTCACCGTGGACGACAGTGAATTAACATGTTCCAGTGACGACAGTGGATTGACATATTCCAGTGGACGATAATGGATTGGCATGTATGACATACGTTTCAGGACTCTCTTGGATCATTGGAGCACCGCCAGGCGATTCTCATCTCCGGAGCTCCCCAATGCACAGAAGGAAAGTTGCTGGCCGTTCCGACTGTTGCTGACGGCACCGGTCTGTCCCAGGCCCAGGCGACCTTTCGTGCTCTCAAAGACTGGGGATGCGAGAACAACGTGATTGGACTGTGCTTCGACACAACTTCCTCCAATACGGGGAGGGTGCAGGGTGCGGTGGTCCGGCTGGAGAACATGCTTGGTAAACCGCTCTTCCAGCTGGGCTGTCGCCATCACGTTATGGAGCTCATCGTGGGGGCAGTGGTCATCACCGCGTTTGGAAGAACCACAGCACCAACTGAACCTTTGTTCCAGTATCTGAGGAGAAGGTGAATTTCAAGTCTAAGGCGCATTTGTTTTCTCCAATGATTTTTTGCCTTCAGAGCAATTGAGATATCAGCGTCCTTCTACTAATGATGTTAATAGCAGTCGAAAAGGGAAACTTCAGTCGTTTTCATGCAATATTTTCATAACTCCCCTTTCAGGTGGGACAAGCTCGACCTCTCGACTTATCGCGAGCTGGAGATCGAGCATTTGGCGGAGGTGACGTGGCTGATGGAGCTCCGAGATGAGGCAGTCAAGTTCCTCGGCACCGCTTCTGGTCTTGTCAGAGAAGACTACCGAGAAGTGGCGGAGATTACACTCCTGGTACTCGGGGCCCAGCCACGTCGTGGCACACACTTCATGCGCCCAGGAGCCTACCATCATGCGAGGTGGATGGCCAAGGTTGGTATTTTGAATTAGAAGTTAAATATTGTATTGCCTTCTGCAAACAGCCATTTGAAGTCCCTACCAGAAAAAAATAAGATAAATAATTTACCATTAAACAAACTTATATGGAGTGGTATCGGTATTTATACATCACAGTGCGTATTCGTTTCAGATCATCTACTACACGAAGCTCCTGATGTTCAGCGGTCAGCTGGAGTTCGACGACGAGCTGGTACAGAAACTTCAGAGAGTGGTACTATTTACTGCACTCCTCTACGCACCTGCCTGGCTGGCGGCTCCTGTCGCAGCTGATGCCCCGCTGAATGACCTTGTGTTGTACCAGCGTCTTCTGCAGTACAGGGCTGTGGATCGCGAGATTGCAGAGGCTTCACTGGCAGTGATCAGGCGGCACTTGTGGTATCTGAGGCCTCAGACCGTCGTTTTCGCCCTCTGCAGTGACAAAGTGGAAGACACTGTGAAGCACGAGATGGCAAAGAAGCTGTGCCGCCTCGCTGTGCCCGAGGACTTCACGTATGACAACGTCTCGGTTGATGACACGACGCGCCTTCCGGACCTGATCGATGAGTCATCGTGGTTCGTGTTCACAGGCCTGCAGGTGTGCGCGTCTACGTGGCTCACTCTGCCGGTGAATAAGTGGGATCAAGATAAGAACTACTGTGATCTGAAGAATGTCATCTCGCATCTGAAAGTTACCAACGACGTGGCAGAGAGAGGGATAAAACTGATAGAAGATTACGCGAACACTGTCACAAAAGACGAGTCACAGCTGCAGGGTCTTCTTCAGCTCGTGGAAAAGAGCCGGAAAGAACTCGGTGACTTCAAGAAGTCGTCACTTGCCAAGATGACGTAGCGCAGAGGGAAAGGGAGTTAGCAGAGAGAGTACATGGCGCACGCCTTAAGATGACGTGTGTTCTAACCACGATTCATACAGTTTTTGAACCTAGTTAGGGGCACCGGAGTAAGTGCCTTTAGTGATATCGGTAAACCGTTTTAATACAAAATACATTTGATCTTTCCTTATTCGTTTTATCTTATCCTAAAAAGCAGACAATGGCAGACAGCATATGGAGGTACGGGGACAAATACGGTATTTTAAATTTTAATGCTATCTCAAGGTGAGTATAACTTCTAAACCACTTGCCCTATCAACTTGCTAAGTATCTGAGAGGATTTCTTTCACTGAGAGGATTCAGAAAATATGGTCATTTGATGATTTATCTTTATTCAGTAAAAAATTTTCAATTTGGCCAAATTTCCAAAATTGAAATTTTCAAGGTCGATGCGCGACCCCTAAATATTGATCAATTTTGGTAAAAATGGTGTCAGTGTACTTCCACTGAACCAAATCATGGGAAAAACTTTGACCAGCTATAATTTAAAAAAAAAGTGAAAAGTGATCCACCCTATTGTACATAGATCGGTTGAACTTCGACCCGCTAGAAGTCGCAACCACGATAGCCTCATTGTGCTTTACGATGTTCAAGAACAACTTCATGCCTAAAGACACTAGCCGTCATTTACAGAAACAACCCACGCAGTTATGGGCATAAGGCTATTTACTGGCTCATACACCTACAGCAACAGACCGGTGTATACATGAAACATGCCCGCAACACGGGGAAAGTGACCATTAAGGTCAGTGGTCGTATTTTTTGGGTGGATGGTCTAAGCGAAGACCGTGCCACTGGCGAGAAGACTACATACTCCTTTAACGGTTGCTGGTGGCATGGATGTCCACGTCCTGAGTGTGGAATCGTAGGAGATATCCATGGTAGATCTCCTGCCGACAGTCTCGCATGGACCCCAACCGCGATCAACTTATAAGTTCCCAGTTCATTCACAAGGTCTTGTGGGAGCACGAATATGATGCACAGATGGAGACAGATGGGCAGGACCGCGAAGAAATAAACACCATCAACGTTCAATGGTGTTGGATCCTCTCAAACGCGTTGAAAGCTTGTTCGGCGGGCGTACAAACCCCTTTAAACTATACTTTCCACCTGTGGAGGGTGTGAAGCTCCATAACTACGACTTCTGTTTTTTATACCCCTATGTTATGAAGAAGAATCCGTACCCCGTAAAAGCATCTGAAAAATTGGTTGGTCTCGCCCTGCCTACCATCGAAGAGTTCTCAGCTAATTTGAACGAGAACTATTTCGTCCTTTCTTTCGTAGACGTTCTCCCCCCTCGCGACTTATGGATGCCCATCTTACTCGTCGTTATAGATCACAAACTCATAGTTCCCCTGTGCGTGAAGTGCGCAGAGAACAATGGGACCTGTAATCACACATCCAGCCAGCGGAAGATCAGAGGCGTATATACAAGTCCTGAGCTGTCCCTCGCCGTTCGCCAGTTACAAAATATTGAAGATATATGAGGTGTGGAGGTTTCAGAAGCTCCCCAACCTTTTCACACCATATATAAACACTTTTTTGAAGGAGAAGGTAGAAGCATCAGGGTACCCGCGAGGAGTTGGGACCAAAAATGAAAAATCGGCGTATATTCAGCGCTACCGTGATCGTGAAGGGATACAACTTGAACGGGAGCAAATTGTAAAGAACCCAGGCAAGCGCGTTAGTGCAAAGTTGTGCCTAATTAGTCTTTGGGGCAAATTTGCTCAGAATACAGACAAGGGGAACATCCATCTGCCTAAAGTTATAACGAGGTGTGGGATTACGCCAACGCTCCCGATAAAGAGGTCATGGAGATCGTGAATGTGGCTACAGATACATCACGTGTTACAATCATACCTGTAGCCAGCTTCACAACAGCATACGCTCGCATCAAACTTTGGGGTCTACTGCATTCTCTTGGGCCGAGGGTTCTCTACGCAGACACAGATAGTGTGATATTCACAGAGAGGAAAGGTGAATACATGCCACCTATTGGGGAGTTTACTGATGAGATCAAGAATGAGTATGGAGATAGTGCCTACGCTGATTCTTTTGTCTCAACAGGTCCAAAAACTTACGGGCTACGGGTGAGGGTGGGGGAGGAAGTGAGATATATCGTGAAGGTGAAAGGCATCACGCTTAACCAGGTGAACCGGCGGATCATTAACTTTGATTCGCTGAAGGAGCTAGTGAGCTTAGAAGATGAGGGTGACCAACCACCCCAACTAACTGTAGGAACTCACAATTTTCGGGCACAGACACTGGGGTGTGTGAAGGAACTTAGTGGGACGAAAGTGTGTCGTAACACATATAGGAAACGCTACCAGGTGCCTGACACCTACGATACTATTCCCTTTGGATACCGCGAAGCGTGAATATTGCTGTAATTTTAGCGTATATTTACTTGATAACGATATGTTTATTTAATTATTACGTGTATTTGAATATATGCCATGAATTAGAGACTGTTTACTTGTTGACGATATGTTTTCCATTTAAACTAAATCTTGTTTCAATTAACGTTTCATTTTCTCGTTTGTGTGTGTGTGTGTGTGTGTGTATAGGAAAAAAGCTAAGCAACGCCCACTGTATGGCGCAACCCAATGAAAGGGGTCACGTGACTCCTGCTACTAGTGATATCTCTGCACTGCGTGCTCAGTTGACCTCAACAAGCCCTGGATCTCAGACGTGCATTTTACCTGTTGAAGAATTCTCACGCAGACGGAAAATAGTGATGGCGACCTTTGATACTGCGTGATCGACATTCATGAAGTGGTATTCGATAAAGTCTACAGATGTGTTGAACACTCAAAGAATCCCTAGTCCTCCCTCCTTTGAGGCTTTTAAGGCCACATTGAGCCGCGCGAAGCGTGAGCAGGAGGTCCAAATATTCTATGGATACTCTGGCGAGAGCATTGCAGGCTTTCGTGGCTCAAACAATGTAATGGACTACGTCATAGGACTAAACTGCGTAAAGGCGCGCATACACCGCGAAATGGAAGAAGCATCACGTGCAGAAGAGAAACAACGGGTGTGGGTTGTGAACCTTGTTGATGAATGGTGTGACAAGCGGTATTATGTCATGTTACATCACACCGAGTACACATACCCTGCTGCTGAAAATATAAATCTTGTAATTATGGATAACCTAAAATATTTTTATCATTACGTTCATATATATCATGATGAGGTTCGCAGTGAGGTTGTGGCTAAGGGCTTGTGCGAGTTTTTAATAGAGTTTAGGGATGAGTATCGCTTGTTAAGCAAAATGTACAGATATGGACACATCTTTCTCTCAAATAGAGCGCCGTATTGTTAATAAAATGTGTGGAGAAAATGAACGAAGATGTATGGTGCTCGTTCCGATAAAACATTAAAGCCGTTATTACTTCATGTATCACAAAAATTCTCTAAATGAATGTCCGGTATAATGGGCTAAAATATTCATATGATTCTTTCATGTTGGAACAACCCCGTGCACGAATCACTAACGCTTGGTATGACGCGCCGTGTGACTTATCCCCCTACACCTCCCGCCGAACCAAACCGCGCACCGGCTGCTCATAGTCACCTCAGAGCTTGACCCGACTGGACGTGCGCTCCTCACAATAGAAAATCAATATACGATGGAACTTCCGTTGAGCAGTATCTTCAATGCCGTATACGATATGTCCTTGACGAAGTCAGTGCGTGCGTTCAGGCGTAAAACCGGCGCAATTAATTATGTACTTGAAACGATGTGTAGACATTCAAACTCTGGTAAACGGAACACTAGTTATTTAAGTGTTGAGGAGATGAACATAATCTTCGTGGCGGTTAAGAAGTGGGGTGAGGACCGTTATAAAATACCTGTAGGTGTTGGCACAAAAAGAGAGCAGTTTAGTGATGCATTGATATACGGTTGATGTGGAAAAATGCAGCTGACAATAACGTCCTTATCCCCACGCGAAACCGTTTCATTCTCGACAGAATGTTTGAAGTCGTCGGTTTCCGCAAGCTAAAGCCTATATTAGACGCGCGTGTTGCCGATATGCTTTATTTTGACACGGTTCTTGAATACGCATACACCGTTCTGCTCGACGGCTTTACCGAGTGTAGGACCGAACAAGGCGAGAATGGAGTGGAACTGGATGCATATTTAAAAGGTATAGACACTTCAAAATATCTTGAACTTTGGTACAAAAGACTTGAGCGGTAAAGGGCTGAGCTCACCTACACTATTTAACCTGAAGAACTATTTCTTTATATAATGGGCAGTTGTCGGCACCATTTAGAAGATTACTTCAATTGTCGTTGTGCGTTGTGAATAAGAGTTCACGGTTGAAAAGCTCGGATTGAAAAGAATAAACCCTCGTTTGGAAAGGAGTGTTTATAAACTTGGATTTAATAATGTTGTGGAAAACGATGCCCTCTTTGTGCGTCCTTTTGAATGTATTCTATCCGTGTTTAAAGAGAGCGATAACTTGCCGACCACTTGTAAAGTGGGTACAAAAATAGTGTTAAACGACCTGAAAGCCCTTTATATTTAATATAGATATCCACATATTTTGAGTGGTGAAATAATGTTAAATCGTATTTATTGTGTAGTACAAAGCAACGAGGACGTAGCTGTAGACGCGATCACATGCGAGTTTAGTATTTTATTTAAGCGCAGTAGAACATAAACTCGTATATATTGATGTGTATATATATATATATATATATATATATATATATATATATATATATATACCATCTATGTATTGGAATTCTTCTGCACTATTATTTTTGAAGTTTATATATAAGTGTGTATTTTCGATTGCGCGTACATGTATCAAACGTGTATATAGATTTCTCTCATACTTTTATTATTTTTGATTCTTATATATAAGTGTGTAGATGCGCGAACATATATTAAACGTGTATATAGACTGTACTGTTATTATTTATGAATGTGTATATATATTCCTCGCTTAAAGTGTGTATTTTTTGGTGCATATAGATTTCTTCTACTATTATTGTTTTTGCTTGTATATTTATCTTATTCTTCTATATATTCCCCTAGCTGAATAAGTGTACAGTATGTTAAATAATTGATTCCATGTTAAATAACTCGGTTTGCGACTAACTAAACAGAATGATGTAGTTATGTTTTATTCTTCAAAGTATATATAAACGATATCATTTGAATTAATTGTTCTACGTCAAAATTAACGGCACTACAAAAGTTGTTAATATATATATATATATATATATATATATATATTATATATATATATATATATAGTATGTATATATATATGTATATATATGTGTATATATGTATATATATATATATATATATATGTATATATATATATATATATATAAATATATATATATATATAATATATATATATACATATATACATATATATATATATGGGAATTAACTCAGAATGGTCCCCTGAGTTTTTCATGATACACACAGACCGTGCATGGAACAAGGAACTCTTCTGGGATAATTAAATCCACTATAGTCCGAATAAGTAATGGTAAATGACAAATACCATAGTTTTTCTTTTTCATGATGCTAGCCCGACGTGGGGAACGGGTCACTCGCAAAGAGGTCCCATAAATATAGCTTCCCTCACCAGCTATCTGCAAAGCAGACAGGATCCAGCTTTGGGACATGGATCTAGGGTTTAAAGCAGCATAGCCCTGCTACATTTAGAACCTCAATATAAGCAAAAGACTCGCTGCCTTCACGTCAGATTGAATACATCACAGAAAAGGGGTAACTATTAACTATTATTATTATTATTAATTATCCCAGAAGAGTTCCTTGTTCCATGCACGGTCTGTGTGTATCATAAAAAACTCAGGGGACCATTCTGAGTTCATTCCCATCTTGAAACGGACATGTTATGTGCCTTGAAAAGTGGACGCTCAATTCTGCCAGTTGAGGTTTAAGTTTTGGTTTTTGGCTAAAAATATAATAGTTACCCCTTTTTCTGTGATGTATTCAATCTGACGTGAAGGCAGCGAGGCTTTTGCTTATATTGAGGTTCTAAATGTAGCAGGGCTAGGCTGCTTTAAACCCTAGATCCGTGTCCCAAAGCTGGATCCTGTCTGCTTTGCAGATAGCTGGTGAGGGAAGCTATATTTGTGGGACCTCTTTGCGAGTGACCCGTTGCCCACGTCGGGCTAGCATCATGAAAAAGAAAACTATGGTATTTGTCTTTTACCATTACTTATTCGGACTATAGTGGATTTAATTATCCCAGAAGAGTTCCTTGTTCCATGCACGGTCTGTGGTGTGTATCATATATATATATATGTATATATATATATATATATATATATATATATATATATATATATATATAATGTTATAATGTTTCAGACCAACAAAAACCCTAGGATCCACTCATGACTGGTCTACCTAAATATATATATATATATATATATATATATATATATATATATATATATATATATTTGCCTATGCCTCCTAAGCCGACTGGGGCTGTCAAGAGCTTCATTATCTGTTCAGCCGAGAACATCTCTCCATTAAATAAATAGCGAAATCTGGCAACTATTGTTATGGATTGCCTCGGATAAACAAATAAATGTATGTATATATTGCCTTCTAAACAAACCAACTGGCTGATTAAGCCTTCTAAACCAATTACGCCTTGTAAGCCAGATTACACCTTCTAAGCCAGCTGAGGAAGTTAAGAACTTCAGTATGCGACGAGACATGCCAGAGAAAAGATCTCCTCTCTCCTTCTCCTCCTCTCTCCTCTCTCTTAGGTTACCTTCCTAGGTGAGGACAGGTTAGGTTACCCCATTTGGGGGAGGTCTTGGGGCAACCCCTTCATGCAGGGGATCGACCCCCTCCACCATGGGTCCCAACCTCGCACCCCTCTTGCAACATTGATCATCATGCATTGCAATTGATTTGCACTCGTCCATTTTGCGGTCATACTACTGATAACACCTCTGCAGGAGATAACTTCTCCACCAGTGATCATAGGCAAATAACATTTCAAATTAATGTTCACAATTCGGAGAGCCTCGAATGTTTTGGAATTTAAAAGGGTTAAATTTCGTGACATGAAACCAACTTTCAACCCATAATTGGGATGAGGCTCTATTGCGCGATGATATTAATGACACTTATTCTTTTTTGTGCAAGAAGGAGGGACTAAGGGCGAATGCCTGCAAAACGACCCCCACCCCCATACGCATGAGATGCGTACTCCATACAGGGTTGGATAAGATCCCTATACAGATAGAGCAAATAAGCGGGGATGAAGAAACTCCGGAGCCTGTACAGCACACCTAACCTCTCAGAAGCTGTTTTGGAAAGAGAGTATATGTGATCTTTCCAGGAAAGATCACGAGAAAAGGAAACGCCAAGAATGTTAAGAGAAGAGGAAGGAGTGAGTTGTGTATTGTTGAAGGTAAGGAGATAGTTGTGTGGAAGATTGTGACGAGTAAACAGATGGAGGAACTGAGTTTTTGAGGCACTGAAATCCACAAGGTTCTCTCTGCCCCAATCAGAGATGGCATAAAGATCAGAAGTCAGGAGTACAGTACCATAGCCGTCCTACGTCATGGAGTGACTGTTGAGAGGGACATTTTGTGAAACGGGTGGAAAAGTGAAAAATGGAATCATCGGTATAGGAGTGGGAAGGACAGGAAGTGCAACTTCATAGTTTATTGATAAATAAAAGGAAAAGAGTGGGTGACAGGACAGAACTCTGAGGAATACCACTGTTAATAACTTTAGGAGAAGAACAGTGGTCATTTACAACTGCAGCTATAGATCGGCCAAAAAGGAAAGTGGAGATGAAGGCACTGATAAAAGAATAGAAATCGAAGGAGGGCAGCTTATAAATTAAAGATTTATCAGGGGCTCCTCAAGGGGGGATGGCTGAGGTGACTAGCCACCCCCCTTGCCTTAGTAAATTTATTTTTTTCACAATGCTAACTTTTTGTAACGGAAATTTTTATGTAAAAGGGAACATTTTTATGTACAAGACATTATCTCATGTTCTTTGAAAGCGTGGCAAAATGTGTAGCTCATCAATGAGCGAAATAGACACTAGTAAACGTTCTTTAGAAACTATTTCAGGCAGATTTTCATACCAGCCACCCCTCTCACCCAAATCCTGGAGGAGCCCCTGTTTATGCTAGACTATCAAAAGCTTTTGATATGTCTTGCGCAAGAGCAAACGTTTCACCGAAATCCCGAAAGGAGGATGACCAAGAGTCATACGTAGATATGCAAGAAGATCGCCAGTAGAGCGTCCTTTGCGGAACACATACTGACGATCTGAAAGAAGATTGTGAGAAGAGAGATGTTTAAGAATCTTCCTATTAAGGATACACTCAAAAACTTTAGAAAGGCAAGAAATCAAAGCAACTGGACGATAGTTAGAGGGGTGAGAGCGTGTACCTTTCTTTGGGAGAGGTTGAATGAAAGCGAACTTCCACCAGCAAGGAAAAGTGCCAGATGAAAGACAAAGACGAAAGTTTGCCTAGGCAGGGTGTCAGTAGAAGCACAGTTCTTGAGAACAAGAGGAGCACCGTTATCACGTACGTCTTCCTTGAGTTCACCCAAGATAGAGCAGAAGGAACATCTTTGGGAGGGATTCTAATTTCAGACATAATGAAGTCAGAGGGAGGATGAGATGGAGGAACAGCACCAGAATCGTCCAGGGTTGAGTTGGAGGCGAAAATATGAGTGCAGAGTTTAGCTTTGTCAGAAGAAAAGACGGCAACTGAGCCGTCGGAATGGAAAAGGAAGAGGAAGTAAAATTGTTGGCGAAGTTCTTAACTAGATGCCAGAAAGAGCGAGAAGAGTTAGAAATGGATTGGTTTTCACATTTTTGTTTGAAGAAGGAATTTTTGGCGAGTCAAAGACCAGAAGACCAGATTTTGGACGATTCCGAACAGAAATATAAAATGAGGGAGAGTCAAGAGTTGAATGGCGACGGTACCTTCTGAAAGATTCCTCTCTGTCACTGATAGCATTATAACAAGTAAAGTAGGAATAGAATATGGAATGTACGCCTCCATGCCCAAGAGAATCACCTCTGTGATGCACTCAGCACACCCGGAAGGGTCCCGGTCACGGAAGCAGTAATCAGAGGAGTACTGCCTAAGGGCCTCCCAATCAGCGGCGCCAAAGGCGCCTCCTCTTTGGAGGATTTCGTTCAAACCCTCGATACCGATACTAGATTTTACACACTTCTTGGTAACTTTATTAATAATCTGGATAGAATAATTGTTGGGGACTTTAACTGCCCTAACGTTAATTACGAGACTTTTACTGGTAATGATGAAGGTTTGAGACTGATTGAGTTCATGGAAGATAATTTTTACGACAGATGGTTACCGAACCAACGCACGGTGACAATATTTTAGACGTGGTGATAACAAACGAAGAAAATATAGTCGAAGGTTTGGAAGTAGGTGAGAGTTTGGGATGTAGTGATTACCAAATTATTAGGTTTAAGCTATTGATCAGTAAGGATAGTAACGTAATAGAAGTCGCTGATTTTCGTAGGGCTAATTTTGATAGTTTTGCGGACAATTTATTTGTGGGATAATTTATTTATGGGTAATGACGCAAATTTTCATTGGGATGCGTTTAAAGAAAGTTTTTTTGAATATCGAAAGGGAGTTTATTCCTAGTAGGCCCAAGCGCGCTAGAAATCATGGTCGGCCCAAGTGGTGGACTAGGGAAATAGGTGAGTTCATAAACGAATGTAACAAAGCGTATTGACTTAATAAGCGCAATGGCACGGTAGCAAACTTTAATAGATATATCGAGCTTAGACGTCAGGTTAAAAGATATGTTAGGAATGCTAAGCGTAATTTAGAGATATGATACTTGTAGCTGCGGATGGTAAACATAATCCGAAAAGGTTTTTTGAATACGTCAATAATCATAAGCCGATAAAAAATAACATAGGCCCTCTAGGCATCTGGCATGCCGATTAATCGGCAAAATGCCGATTAAATGCCGATTAATCGGTATACCGATATAAGGAAAATACCTTGCATGGCCGATTAATCGGCCATGCCGATACCGATTAATCGGTGCACCACTACCCTCTAGTGGACGCTAACGGCGATTTGGCTTCCGATGCTTAGGCGATGGGGGGTATTTTTAACAACTTTTTTGCGACAGTTTTTATCGTAGAAGACGTAAATAATGTCCCTGACGTAGACGATATCGTTCCATTTAGTAGAGAGACTATTTTGAATGAAATAACTGTTTCGAGGGTGAAATTGCGCATTATATCGATAAGCTAAAAGCTAGCAAGGCTCCAGGCCCTGATGCGCTTTATCCTAGATATTTGAAGGATTTGAAAGACGTTATCGTAGGCCAATTAACAAAAAATTTTAATAAGTCACTGGAAGCGGGGATTATTCCTGAAAACTTCAAATTAGCTAACGTTACGCCCATTTTTAAAAAAGGCGACCGCACAGTAGCTAGTAATTATAGGCCTATTAGCTTAACGTCAGGTGTTGGTAAACTTTTGGAATCTGTAGTTAGGGATCGTATCGTCGATCACTTAGAAAGTCGCGATTTGATTAATAGTAGTCAGCATGGGTTTCGACGCCATAAATCTTGTTTAACTAATTTGTTAGAGTTTTATAACGAAATAGTGCGCGAATACGATAGGCATAGAGCGGCTGACGTTATTTATTTAGACTTTAAGAAAGCGTTCGATACAGTTCCGCATAGAAGATTAATTGCGAAGGTTAAAGGCTTAAAGCGCACGTTATACGCGGTCAGGTAGCTAACTGGTTAGAGGAATGGCTTCGTGCTAGGAAACAGAGGGTCGTTGTTAATGGTAGTGAATCGGGGTGGCTGGATGTAGGTAGCGGTGTCCCTTAGGGTTCAGTGTTAGGCCCATCGCTATTCGTAATCTACATTAACGACATAGATGTAGGCTTGACCAGTAACGTGTCAAAATTCGCGGACGATACTAAAATACGCGGTAAAGTTCTTAACGTGGACGATAGAAATAGGTTCCAAGACGATGGAAATAGGATTATGGAGTGGAAGGATAAGTGGCAGATGCAATTTAACGTAGACAAATGTAAAGTTTTGAAAATAGGTTCTCGTAACAATAATTACACGTACATGATGAATGATAGACAGTTAGCGAGCGTTGACGAGGAAGTAGATTTAGGCGTACGCGTATCTAAGGATTTAAAAGTTAGGAACCAGTGCCTGGAGTTTTGCGCAAAAGCTAATTGAATGATAGGCTTCATAGCGCATAATTTCGAATTTAAATCGAAGAATATTAGATTGCCCCTTTACAAGTCCCTAGTCAGGCCTCATTTAGAATATACCGTTCAATTTTGGTGCCCATATTTCCGTGCGGATATTGATAGGTTATAAACGGTTCAGCGACGCGCCACGAAACTAATTCCGTCACTACGCAACAAGTCTTACGAAGATAGGATTTAAAGAGTTAGACTTGCATTTACTCGAGACTAGGAGATTTAGGGGGGGGGCATCTTATTTAAGTTTTCAAAATTGTCAATAAAATCGATAACGTAAATTTTGACAAATTTTTCATTTTTGATAATAGCAATACTCGTAATAACGGATTTAAATTACGTGGTACACGTTTCATTACTAACACCGCTAAAAACGTTTTTACGATTAAAGTAATTGATAAATGAAATAATCTTCCCACTTCAGTCGTGAACTCTACCAGCGTTAATATGTTTAAAAACCATTTAGATAGGCATTTTAAAAATATTAACGTCGTTTAAAATAATAAAACAATTAGCTATAGGAGCATGGGGGGGGGGGGTGATAGTCGAGGTTTGAGTCTGTTGACAATTGATGCCAGCGTGTGACATGCCAGCGTGTGATATGCCAGCGTTAAATTTATATTATTAAAAAAAAATTAGACAACATGGACTTAGATGTAGCTCGTAGCGTAAATTAACCCACATTTTGTTATACTCGTCATACTTTTTTTGTTCTTTTCTCATCCTCTCTTTACTTGCATGTCTGTAGTTTGCATAGTATGACAGTGTTTCTTTGAGTTAAGACTGTGTTTACATAGTTTGTAAGCGTTCTTATTTTCTTTCTTTTCATCCTTCACCCCTTTCCTATTCTTTTCCACTATTTTTCCGACTTGTCGGCAGTGGCCGGGGGATGATGATGATGATGAGTCTTTCTCTCTCTTTTTCTGAATGAATGTTAACCCACGAATGATAGTTTTGCTACTTACTTAACCCCTTATTCTCTTCTTTTAACTCCTTATTCTCTTCTTTTAACCCCTACTCACTTCTTTCTCTCGGACTAACCTTAAAGTGGATCTTAGGGTCTTTGTTAGCGTTAGCTTCTGTAGATCTGTAGATCCATAGGCCGAATTGGAGCGATAGGACAGGAAATAGATATAAGATTGTGGTTGGAGGAACCCAACGGAGAAAAAGTTTCACAGAGTAAAAAGGAGGATAGGAGGTGATAAATAAATCCAGAATGTTAGGTCTATCTCCAAGGCGATCGGGGATACGAGTTGGGTGCTGTACAATCTGCTCTTGGTCATTTAGGATAGAAAAGTTGCAAGCTAGTTCACCCCAGGGGTGTTAGTAAAATGAGAGTAAAGCCAAAGGTGGTGGTGAACATTGAAATCTCTTAAACTGGAGATTTCAGCAAAAGGAGACCGGGATGGAATGTATTCCACTTTGGAAGTGAGGTAGTCAAAGAATTTTGGATAGACAGTAGAATTAGCAGAAAGGTAGACAGCGCAGATGTATTTATGATAGTTTCAGATTGGCATGTAAGCCGTAGCCAGAGGGTATAGAATTCGGAGGATTAGAGTTCGGGAATACGAGAACAAGTTAGGTCATTGCGTACATATACGCAACATCCACCTTTGAAGTGAAAATGAGTTCAGAGAGAGTAAGAGGGTACAGAAAAGAGGTTGCTGTCAGTCGTCCCATACACCTGAGTTTCAGTGAGGAAGAGAAGGCGGGGTTTAGAGGAGGAGAGGTGGTGTTCAACAGATTGAAAATTTGAGGGAAGACCACGAAACATGGATTGAAACATGAATTTCTTTTTATAATTATTTTAAACGTTCAGAATCAAGTAATATCCCATTACGTAAAAAGAGAATGCTTAAATTAATGGCAGCTTAACGTTAAAAAGGAACGCGTATTCAAATTTAGAAAAACAAGTAATTTCTACGATAAAAATGCTTCCAAGCTATTGAGAAGGTGAAGTAAAAAAACTTATTAGAAAAATTAAGCACAACTATGAGCTATATATAGTGAACCAAATTAAATTGATTCCGAAGGAATTCTATGATTATATTAGGAATAAAAAAGTAGCTTTGCAGAATATTGGTCCACTCATAGGCGAAAAACCACAAATTTATGATGACTTACAAATGAAAAAGTTTTAATAATAATTTTTTCTCTTCCATATTTACTGACGAAGATATGAACAACATTCCCGTTCCCGTAATCATACTCAGTGATGATCATTTAAAATATCACGATTTTACTGTGAGTGAAAGTGAAGTACTCTCGGCCATAGGTAAAATTAATCTTAATAAAACTCCCGGTCCAAATAACCTCTATCCGATGGGACTTAAAGAAATGAATTGTGCAATAATTTCTCCTCTCATATAGGGGACCCTATATTTTTAATAGTAATAATAACAATAATAAATAATAAATCGTTACAGTCTGGCGAAGTTCCGTTCGATTGGAAACTTGCAGACATTACGCCAATATTTAAAAAAGGGAACAAATCGCTTTCCTGAAATTATCGTCCCATCAGCCTGACTTCCGTAGTTGGTAAGCTTACGGAGATGATCGTTCGGAACAAAATAGTTAATCACTCAGAAATGAATAAATTAATCAAAGATTCTCAACACGGTTTTCAACGTAATTGTTCTTGTCTTACTCATCTGCTCGATTTCTTTAATAATATTGTAAATATATATGATGACAGTAAAATAGTAGATATTATATATTTCAATTTTCAAAAGACGTTTGCGAAAGTGCCACATAGAAGATTATTAGCTAAACTTCATTCTCACAGAACTGATGGCAATGTTCCCAAATAGATTGAAAATTGGTTTTGTGGACTGGAAAAGTGTAACTAGCAGCGTGCCTCAGGGATTAGTTCTGGCACTAGTTCTTTTTATTATCTATATCATTGACATCGACATAGGAATTAGCAGTATAATTTCAAAATGTACGGATGATATCAAACTAAAGGCTGAACAAAATCACCGGCAGAACGTTTGCAGATTCAAGAAGACAAGCAGAGAACCCGCCCCTCGTGTGGGTAGCAAAGGTATCCCGGCCTACGGGCGGAATATTTTTGGTAGTTCCTGAGGGAAGGCTGTTATTACTCTTCGTGTAATACATAGTTACTGTGCAGTCAAAAATAATATATTATAACAATTTTTTTATCTTTTTTTTTCACGAAAATATCTCGACTTAACCTGACCGATCGTCAAGGTTAAATTTAAAAATTACATTTTTTTTTACTGCACAGTCAAAAATAATATATATACAGGGTGTACATAAAGTCAGGATCTATTTTTGTGAAGCACTTGGAAATTATATGGAATTCAATCATAAAATGATAAAGTGGTAACATTTATTAAATAATTAAGAGTAGGATTCGACGTGACGCCCATCAGTATCCCTGCACAGTAGGGTGGATCGATTTTACATTTTTTTCGATGTCCATATTCTAATAGAGACAAAGACTTGCGCATGCATGAGAAAATAGCCTCTGCAAAATCTTAGCTTAATAGGTAATCATCTGCCCCCGGCAGAGCGATGAAAATCATATTTTAGTAGTGAAAAACGTATTTTTAAACCCTAGCCTAGAGTCATAAAATTTTACGTGTTATTTCATGCCTAAGCAACGATATAAATGCTATGGGAAATATATAAATGCATTATTTAAGACAAAGAGCCGATCTGAAAATATGTATATTATACATATTTTCAGATCGGCTCTTTGTCTTAAATAATGCATTTATATATTTCCCATAGCATTTATATCGTTGCTTAGGCATGAAATAACACACACGCAAAATTTTATGACTCTAGGCTAGGGTTTAAAAATACGTTTTTCACTACTAAAATATGATATTCATCGCTCTGCCGGGGGCAGAAGATGATTACCTATTAAGCTAAGATTTTGCAGAGGCTATTTTATCATGCATGCGCAAGTTTTTGTCTCTATTAGAATATGGAAATCGAAAAAAATGTAAAATCGATCCACCCTACTGCACAGCTCAAATCGTTCCGCAGCATTTCTAAACACATTCTGGAGCATTTGTGGGGTTATGTTATCTGCAGCAGTTCGTATACGTGTACGTAAGTTTTCAAGACTCGTAATCTTCATCTGATAGACGTGCGATTTGATAAAGCCCCATGCAAAGAAATCTAAAGGGGTTAAATCTGGTGATCTCGCAGGCCAAGGTCTGTTGCTTCCGCGTCCGATCCAGCGATTTGGAAAACGTCCATTTAGATAATCCTGAACAATTTTGGCATAGTGACAAGGAGCACCATCATGTTGATAGACGACGGTACTAACAATCCTATCCCCAATCAGCTGAGGTTCAAGGAATTGCTGCAACATGTCCAGATAAATAAGCCCCGTAACTGTAGCTTCAGCAAAGAAAAAAGGACCATCAACCTTAGATTTTGTTAAACCCATCCAGACATTAACTTTAGGTGAGTCTCTTTCCCAATTTTGGACGAAATCATTCGGTCTTTCATCTGCCCAAATTCGACAGTTATGGCGATTTACTTTTCCACACGTATGGAAAGTGGCTTCATCACTAAAGAGAATGTTGTCCATTAAATTATCACTCCAGATTTGTTCTACGAGATCAGCACACACAGCACTTCGTCGAGGGAAATCTTCCTCATGTAAATCATGTAAAACCTGCAAATGATAGCTTTTCTTCCGCAAATTAACTTTCAGAATTTTGTGCACAGATGACGTCGGGAGGCCGAGTCTGTGTGATGCAGCACGAACGGACGTACGTGGCTCCTCAGTGATAATTCCGCGTACTGCATTCACGGTAAGATCTGACATACACGGTCGTCCTGATCTTGCTTCATCATTTACAGATCCCGTTCGTTTAAATTTGTTCACCAATTTTCGTATTGTCTTGTCTATTGGCCCCGGCTTATGAAATCTCCTTCTAAACTTCTCTCTGATGTCATTGTATTTCTTTCCCTCGATTCGCCAAATTACTATTGCCACACGCTCTTCTGTATTCATTCTAAGGGCTTCTGAAAAGAAAAATAGAAAAAATAATTATTTCACAAAAATAGATCCTGACTTTATGTACACCATATATATATATATATATATATATATATATATATATATATATATAACATTAAACGTGGCCAACTGGTTAGGTTAATTGAATGCCCGGTTTGTTCAACTGAATGCCCGGTTTAGTTAATTGAATGACCGGTTAGGTCAACTATACGCTCTTGACGATTCGTTAGGTTAAGTCGTGATATTTCCGTCAGTTTTAACGAAAATCTCACGACTTAACCTAACAACACTTTTCCCGTAGGTTTCGATTAATTTCGTTAGTTTTAACGAAAATATCACGACTTAACCTAACCAATCGTCAAGGGCGTACAGTTGACCTAACCGGGCATTCAATTAACCGGGCATTCAATAATTTCCCGTAGGTTTCGATTAATTTTCAGCAACTTTTACCTAGTAACTTTTTCTCTCGAGGAGCCGTTTCCGTGTTTTACGGTGGAACACATACACAGACAGACAGACAGACAGCATTTATATAGAATTTTAAAAATTAAACATTTTTGTCTAATTAAAAAAATTATAATTTTGCTGAAATGCAGAGTAAAAACCGCGCGCTAGAGCTCCGCCCATTTTATGACGTGTCTATGATGTCACTTTGAACCAATCCGGAACACAGAGGGACGGACGGACAGGACTCCCTTTTTGTAGCATAGATATTAATTAATAAAGAGTGGGCAGAAATTTGGCAAATGAACTTTAATGTACAGTAGATAAATGTAAAAAGTTCCATATCGGTAGAAACAATGTTAAACAATGTTAAGTATTCTATGCGCGACAAGACACTAACGAATGTTACAGAAGAGAAAGATTTAGGTATTATTGTTGCCGAAACTCTTAAATCGAGCAAGCAATGTATCGAAGCGGTTTGAAAAACAAATCTTAGGATTTATTGGTAAATCATTTTAATTTAAGTTAGAGAAAACAATGCTAACATTATATAATTCGTTAGTACGCCCTCACTTGGAATACTGCATTCAGTTCTGGTTCCCATATTTACGACAGGAAATAGAGAGAATGGAGAGAGTGCAGCGATGGGCTACAAACATGATTCCCAGACTTAGAAACAAATCATTCGCTGCCCGTTTAGAAACGTTAAATTTATTTCCACTTGTAAAAAGGCGTCTTTGAGGAGATTTAATGCAGGTGTTTAAAACGATTAAAGGTTTTGATAATGTCAACGCCGAAAAATATTTCACCTTCAGAAATGCAGATAGAACTCGCGGTAATGGTCTGAAATTAGTGGGTAAACACTTTAATTCTAATGAAGCTAAACATTTTTTTTTATCGTATAGTTAATTTATGGAATGGATTGCCAGCCGGCATAGCTCAAAGTAATTCGTTCGAGTCCTTTGAAAAGATCATAGACGCTTATCTTGCCTTAAACCCCCAGTTTGAAGCATTTGTTAGCGTATAAAAGTATTGTGGAATTTTCACTCGAATTCCCCCCTCTTAATTTAAAATTTTCACTTTATCTTTAAATTTCTTTCCTACCTTTCAATCTCCGTTCTTTGCTTTGATATAAAGGTTCACTTGTCTTTATTTAGAGTACGATCTCTATGTACATGGCGGATTTGTAGAGCTAGCTTATACAATATACATTCTCCTCTTTTCTGTAAAATTTCCTTGGTTGCTTTTCCAGGGTGAAGGTATTTTTTCAACCTTTTTCCGTACCTACCTCTGGCGGGGAGGGACCGGAGGGTGGGGAGAGAGCCTTATGCTTTTCTATCCAGTTTTCTACTACTGCTAGAATGATGAAAAAATACACTAGTTTAATAAGAGGAACCTCCCCCGAGTTGACCGCAAGGTCTTTTAGGCTTCCTCTTGACCTTGTAACTCCTTGTAACACTCCTTCTCTCTCTCTCTCTCTCTCTCTCTCTCTCTCTCTCTCTAAAACACGCTTATTAATTTAAGTACGGAGCAAAACAGAAAGCTTGAAGATAAATTCCTTAACATTAAAAGCTAGGAACGTTTAGCCCAAAAGAATTACAAAATCACGCATATCTTCCCTTCATTTCTTTCAAAAATGAGGTGGATAAAACCACTAAAAAGCCCCCAAACATGAGATTTATTGTGACAGTAACGAATATAAAATGATGCTACGAACATCTCTCATCTTCTTTAAAATCTTTCTTATGGAAATATACGTAAGACCGGAGGCTCACTCCCAGGACATGACGAGAATTTATTTATCGTTTATTCATATATTATTATTATTATTATTATATATATATATATATATATATATGAGCAACTTTAGTATTCACCTTACTGAATAAGCAAATCAACTGTATTTTCCCTGAAAAACACCAATATATAGTATATATATATATATATATATATATATATAAAGAACGACGCTTGTGTAGAAGAGCGTTCCGCACAAGATGAGGAGGGAGAACGAGCAAATGAAAAATGAGGGACCTCCCAGGAATCGAACCCGGGATCATCCAATTGCCGGTCAGATATGCTATCCACTACACCAAGGTCCTCGATCAATCAGAAGTCGTAATTCTCCTACATACGAGGAGTGTTTTTTGCAGTTAAAATGTATATATGTACGGCATGCGAAGGCGCCCCCTCAGGGCATTTGATTCCGCTCGTATGTAGGAGAATTACGACTTCTGATTGATCGAGGACCTTGGTGTAGTGGATAGCATATCCGACCGGCAATTGGATGATCCCTGGTTCGATTCCTGGGAGGTACCTCATTTTTCATTTGCTCGTTCTCCCTCCTCATCTTGTGCTCTTCTACACAAGCGTCGTCCTTTACATTAATTATACTGTGTGTTGTTTGCAGTTAAAATGTGTGTGTGTGTGTATATATGATTTGTATCATTCATTCATTTCACGTGTTTAATTGTGAAATTCATCCCATATATATATATATATATATATATATATATATATATATATTGAAAAATCACTATATAAAACACCTGTTTTAGAGAAGAAACATATCAAATATCGTACAACAAAGAAAAATCATCAATTCACGTTCGAGATAAAGTGTAAACACAAAACTAACATAGTTGCCCTTCTTTGTTGAAGGTAAAGAAAACGTGAAAGGGGGCACCTGCTACATCGCCACCCATTTTCATCTCTCGATTTAATGGCTCTTCTCTCTCTCTCTCTCTCTCTCTCTTATTTTTTCTATATATATCGGAAACCATCATCATCGCTACTCACTTATTCCTTCAGTACACGATACCCGATAATCTATCATGGTGTCATGAGAGTATAATAAGAAACGACGTTTTATATCGGAAAGAAAGACAAATAAAATGGGTCCTTTGTTACGAATGAAACGCGAAATGGTATTATTCTTAACATTTGTTTTTTATTATGATAAATTATCTTTTATTGTGTGATAAATTGAACGTTAAACGTTTCTTTTGTTCTCTTTTATCCACATTTATTTCCCTATATTGGTGTATGTTATAGCAATGTCTATGTATCAATCTGACTGTCTAGTTATACTCTATTTAATCTATTTTTTTATAAATAAACTTGACAAATAGACTGGAAAGAGAATTCATTCTTCCAACCTTAATTAATATATATATTTTTTAATAATATATATAATTTTCCTGAGTTATATATATATATATACACGGTGAACCAAAAGTAGGTGGACAGTAGGTTGAATACGGTTTGTGTTATATTATATTATAACTATGGTGTTCATTATAACTGTGGTGTTTGTGTTATATTATATTAAATATTATAACTAAATTTATTTAAATTTTATTTTGTATTATAGTATACAAAAAAATTAAATATGTATTCTCAAAATAAACGTTATCATTTACTGTCCACCTACATTTGGTTCACCCTATATATATAACTCGGGGAAAAATATATATATAGTTTTCCTGAGTTATATATATAAAAGTAAAAAGTAACCTTTGGTTTGCTTCCACCCAAATTGTTCATTCTGACGAAGGTCAAGCTTTTCACGCCACCTTAGACCTACAGTTTAACGTGGAATCTGAACCACGCCCCACCAGCAGCCCAGCGTCTTAACCACTAGGCTACCCAGGGTATCCATTTGGTTCTAGGTAAATTCCACCGCGGAAAATTCAACCACGGTAAATTCCACCAGGTAAATTCCACCAATGGTAAATTCCACCAAAGTAAATTCCACCAGGTAAATTCCACCAATGATAAATTCCACCAGGTAAATTCCACCCCAAATTATTTAAAATAAAATATGATTTAAATAAGTAAAATGTAAATATTTTATTCATATGGGTACAAATAGAAGAATACAACGAATATTACAATAATTTATGGTGCTCTTCCAATATGTGCTCTACCGCGAAATTTACATTCCAATACGTGATCTACCTTAGATTATTCGGATTAGCAGCAGGTACGTTAGTTAGCCTTATAAGGCTAACTAACGAAAATATCACGACTTAACCTAACCAATCGTCAAGGGCGTATAGTTGACCTAACGATTGGTTAGGTTAAGTCATGATATTTTCGTTAGTGCTAATCCGAATAATCTAAGGTAATATTTACATTTTACTTATTTAAATCATATTTAAGTAATGTAAGTAAAATGTAAATATTACCTTAGATTATTCGGATTAGCACTAACGAAAATATCATGACTTAACCTAACCAATCGTTAGGTCAACTATACGCCCTTGACGATTGGTTAGGTTAAGTCGTGATATTTTCGTTAGTTAGCCTTATAAGGCTAACTAACGTACCTGCTGCTAATCCGAATAATCTAAGGTAGATCACGTATTGGAATGTAAATTTCGCGGTAGAGCACATATTGGAAGAGCACCATAAATTATTGTAATATTCGTTGTATTCTTCTATTTGTACCCATATGAATAAAATATTTACATTTTACTTATTTAAATCATATTTTATTTTAAATAATTTGGGGTGGAATTTACCTGGTGGAATTTGCCATTGGTGGAATTTACCTGGTGGAATTTACTTTGGTGGAATTTACCATTGGTGGAATTTACCTGGTGGAATTTACCGTGGTGGAATATACCGTGGGGGAATATACCGGCCACCATCCAGGGTTCTAGGAATCCATTTATCTACCAACCACTTTCTTTATTGTGTGGAAAGATGAACAGCTGGGTTTTGCTGCGCGCCGTCTGCTGTCACCGGATCTCTCTCTCTCTCTCTCTCTCTCTCTCTCTCTCTCTCTCTCTCTCTCTCTCTCTATATATATATATATATATATATATATATATATATATATATAACTCAAGGAAAAATATATATATATTAATTAAGGTTGGAAGAACGAATTCACTTTCCAGTCTATTTGTCAAGTCTATTTATAAAGAAATAGGTTTTTTTAATCTATCCTTAACAAGGAAGATTCTTAAACACCTCTCTTCTCCTCACAGACTTCTTTCAGATCGTCAGTATGGGTTCCGCCAAGGAACGCTCTACTGGCGATCTTCTTGCATATCTTTCTGACTCTTCGTCATCCTCCTTTCGGGATTTCGGCGAAACTTTTGCCATTGCGCTTGAAATATCGAAAGTTTTTGGTAGAGTCTGGCACAAATCTTTAATTTCCAAACTGCCCTCCTTCGGTTTCTAGCCTTCTATCTGTGCCTTCATCTCTAATTTCGTTTCTGGCCGATCTATAGCTGCAGTTGTAGATGGCCACTGTTCTTCTCCTAAAGCTGTCAATAGTGGTGGTCCTCAGGGTTCTCTCCTGTCACCCACTCTTTTCCTTTTATTCACTAATGATCTTTTAATTCGCACTTCATGTCCTATTCACTCCTATGCTGATGATTCTACTCTTCACTTCTCCACCCGGTTCACAAAACGTCCCTCTCAACAGTCACTCCATGATTCACGTAGGACGGTTATGGGGCACCTGACCTCTGATCTTTGTGCTATCTCTGACTGAGCCAGAGAAAACCTTGTGGCTTTCAATGCCTCAGAAACTCAGTTTCTCCATCTGTTTACTCGTCACAATCTTCCACACGACTATCTCCTTACCGTCAACAAGTACACAATTCAATTCTTCCTCTTCTCTTAACATTCTTGGCGTTTCATTTTCTCGTGATGTTTCCTGGAAAGATCACATATGCTCTCTTTCCAGGAAAGATCACATATGCTCTCTTTCCAGGAAAGATCACATATGCTCTGTTTACAAAACAGCTTCTAAGAGGTTAGGTGTGCTGTATCACCGCAGTTTCTTCACACCCCGCTCAGTTGCTCTCTCCGTACAGGGGTCTCGTCCACCCCTGTATGGAATTTGCTTTTCATGTATGGGGTGGCTCAATCCACACAGCCGTACTTGACCGAGTGGAATCAAAGGCTTTTCGTCTCACCAATTTCCCGCCTCTTACTCACTGTCTTCAATCCCTCTCTTCCGCGCAATGTTGCCTCACTCTCTCTTTACTATCGCTGTTATAACGAACACTGCTCTTCTGAACCTTCTAACTGCATGCCTCCTCTTTTAAGGAGAGCACGCAGCACCAGACACTTTCTCATTCCTTTTCTATCTAACTCTCTGAAGCAAGAGTTAGTCAGTATTTTCAATCTTTCATCTACTCAACCGGTCAACTCTGGAGCAATCTTCTTCAATCCATCTTTCCCCATCTATGACTTCCAATATTTCAAACGCAGAGTGTGTAGGCATCTCCAAAACCCTGGACCTTGATTTTGGCTCTCTTCTTCTATAGCGGGGGGGAGGGGGGCGCTTTTGCGGGCATTCGCTTTTGGCCCCCCTCCTTCCTGCATAATATATATATATATATATATATATATATATATATATATATATATATATATATATTGGTTTCCGTTGATTTATTTTTAATTTTTCCTGTTTATTGTGTTTTTCTTTTCTTACTTACGCGACTTGGTATGTTTAATTGCAAATCTTTCTGTTCGTTTATCATAATCACTCCTTCCGTTTTTAAATCAATGTTTGATGTTTTATTTTTTTGGGAAACTTTAATTAATAATTCAAAGGTTCATTTTAAGAGGAAGCAACCTTGGTTTAGTTATATTTAATTATTCACATCAACATGACTGAATTGCCAGAGTTGCAGTTTACGCATAAGAATTTCAATTCAATCGTGAACGCGAATATAATAAACGAATATAATAATGCGTTGAGTTACCTTCGAGATTTCAGTGACATACGTAATAATAAAACATTACCTAAACATTCATAGTAATTTAACAATAAAAATCTATTTCAAACACGCGTAAAAATTATAAATAAAGGGATATGAAAAACTAAGAATGTAGTGTGTAAATATGTATGAAATGATATAAATAAAGAAAATAATATTGACAAAGAAGATCCAAACATTTCGTGAAGAAAATGCAAGAAAAACAAAAAAAAAAAAGGTACCCAACCCCATCAAGAATGCAAAGTAGAAGATAAACAGAAACTACCCTGAACAAATATTCATCCACAAATGTATGACTAAAATTTGTAAAATAACAGAAAGACATTTGTGAAAATAACCTTAAAATATTTGCGCTCGTAGACCAAAATGATATAGACGTCAGGAAAGAAAATATTGGCTTTTAAAGGATGCAAATACACAAATTTCCTTTCTAGGAGATGCAAATGTGTTCTTGAAAACGATTCGACAAGAATTAATGCTCGATTTCAAAAAGAAAATGTTCCTGGATAATGGTTTTGGGTGGAAAAATTAATTAGTGCATTGTGCCATCGTTATAAGAGGAAATCGGGTAGAGGAGCAAAGTCGAGGTGCACAATGTCGATACTGAAAAGTTAGTTTAAATTAGGTCAGGTTAGCTTCACTTGGGTTAAGTTATATTATAACCGGTTAGGTTACACTGGGTTAGGTTAGGTCAGTCATTTCCATTGAAAATCTGAAATTAGTTTGAAATTTGAAATCCATATACTCGCATAAGGTCAAATGTCGACATTATGAAATTCGATTTTGTTAATGTAACGTGAGAAAATGTGGTATACAACAGGGTTTGTATAGTTCCGCAGCAAAGAATTATATCGACTAGTACCAACCACCTCATACTTCCCCAAACAACATGATCTTAGAGCCATAAGATCTTGTCTGTGGCAACTGTTCTATCACCAAGATTGATTTTAGGAAGAATGTTAAGCAGAGTAATGATGCAGATTTTGATAAACTCGTGAGAAATGTGATCCTAAAATTTTTTTTTTAAATTTCGAAACGTAGGGTGCCTGCTTAATACGAGAAAGTTTGAACAAATTTCGACGTTTTACACAACAGAACCCATAAAATAACCGAAAGGGGAGAAAAATTAAAAAATAATATACTAGTCAATAACGAAGAACCATAAGGAATAATAGTATTAACTCTTATGCGTAAAATTATTGTAGCAGGTATGAAGAATCAAAGTATACTCAAACTTTCATTTGACGATGAAAAGAAAATCAACAATAATGAGAGTAGTATTACTGCAAAAAGGTAGAGCGCAAGTGTAATGCAACCTACCTTGCAACATTGCACCACTACATGCACCATGATGAGTGTTTTTGAAACCCCTTTCACCCCTCCAAAAATTTATATATATATATTATATATATATATATATATATATATATATATATATATATATATATATATATATATACACTACTACGTTCCAAATTATTAAGCAGATTGCATTTTCTCCAATGTTTTCAAAAGTTTTCCACCGATTTCAATGAAATTTATAGCAAATAATTACTATATATAGCAGCACTGATGATATTCATTTCGATAAAATATTTCGATAATTAAAATAATTATCTCTTTTTATTGAAAAATATGTAAAATATGATGGTCCGAATTATTAAGCAAGTATTCTATTTACAGATCTAAATGGTGAAAATGGGTAAGAAGAAGGATTTAACACTAACTGAGAAAAGAAAAATAGTCAAGTTACTCGCTGAAAATATAAAATCTATTGAAATTGCGAAGCAGTTTGGCAGGGCTTATCGAACTGTAAACAAGTTTGTAGCGGAGGGTACCAAACTGAGGCAGCGAAGTGATAAAGGAGCTATAAGAAAAGTGACAAGGCGGCAGATATCTGTAATCAAGCGCAAATTACAAAGCATCCATTGTCCTCAAGTAAAGAGGATTTTGAGCAGGCTGGCATACATAATGTACCAAGAACATCTCGATGTGAAATCCTCCAAACAATTGGCAAGACGTGTAAACCTACGATTCAGTCACCAATAACATCCAGGTACAAGAAGCAGCATGTTGAATGGGCGCGTCAGTACGTGAAAACAGATTTTAATACTGTATTGTTAACCGATGAATGAAGAACAACCCTTGAGGGATCTGATGGTTGGTCAAGAAGATGGATTGCTAGGGGTCAATCTCTACCATGGAGTGAGGTTTTCTTTTAGAAAGTTTGTGTAAGACTGGGCATTCATTTTTACACCATCAGGCACTCTGTATGGGACAGCTACTTCATTGCCTATCAATCATGCTCAAAACATGACACTACCTCCACCTTGTTGGCGTCTTAATCTCGATGGTAGAAATTGGCTCTCAGCAATCCAACTTCTTGACCAACCATCAGATCCCTCAAGGGTTGCTCTTCATTCATCAGTTAACAATACAGTATCAAAATCTGTTTTCACGTACTGACGCGCCCATTCAACACGCTGCTTCTTGTACCTGGGTGTTAATGGTGACTGAATCGTAGGTTTACACGTCTTGCCAATTGTTTGGAGGATTCCACATCGAGATGTTCTTGGTACATTATGTTTGCCAGCCTGCTCAAAAACCTCTTTACTTGAGGACAATGGATGCTTTGCAATTTGCGCTTGATTACAGATATCTACCGCCTTGTCACTTTTCTTATAGCTCCTTTATCACTTCGCTGCCTCAGTTTGGTACCCTCCGCTACAAACTTGTTTACAGTTCGATAAGCCCTGCCAAACTGCTTCGCAATTTCAATAGATTTTATATTTTCAGCGAGTAACTTCACTATTTTTCTTTTCTAAGTTAGTGTTAAATCCTTCTTCTTACCCATTTTCACCATTTAGATCTGTAAATAGAATACTTGCTTAATAATTCGGAACATCGCATTTTACATATTTTTCAATAAAAAGAGATAATTATTTTAATTATCGAAATATTTTATCGAAATGAATACCATCAGTGTTGCTATATATAGTAATTATTTGCTATAAATTTCATTGAAATCGGTGAAAGCCTTTTGAAAACATTGGAGAAAATACAATCTGCTTAATAATTTGGAACGTAGTGTAAAAAAAAAAGAATATATATATATATATATATATATATATATATATAATATATCTCTGTGTGTGTGTGTGTGTGTGTGTGTGATCTCCACACAAAAATATACGAGGGCCACTCAATATATTTTGCCCCACCTTTTTTCTTTCTTTCCAAGTTTCCTTGTAAGTTTCAGAAATTTTGTACAAAAGTAGTTACATACTTTTTTACAAGTTTTTATTTTTCCACATAGTCTCCATCCTTTTCTACGGCTTTCCTCTACCTCGAAAAAAGGGCCTTTATTCCTTGCTGGTAAAAGACCGCTGGGTTCCGCTGGAACCACTTCTTAACCTCCTCAACAATCTCATCGTCACTCTGAAACTTTCTTCCACGAATAACATCCTTCATTGGCCCAAACAAATGGAAGTCTGAAGGTGCCAGATCCGGGTTGTATGGAGGGTAGGGTAACACAATCAAGCGCATTTTTGTGATGGCACCTCTTGTTTGCAAACTGTTGTGTGGTCTTGCGTTAGCGTGCAAAAGAACGACGTCTTCCAGTTTTCTTTCTGGTAGAACTCGCTTTATACGTCTCTGGAATCTTTGTAGGGTAGCAATATATGCCTCTGAGTTGATTGTTTGTCCTCTCTTCAAAATGTCCACCAGAATCACCCCTTACCTGTCCCATAAGATGGTGGCCATAACCTTTCCTGCAGAGGGAGCCATTTTGAACTTTTTCTTGCGTGGAGAGTCTGCGTGATGCCACCCCATGGATTGGCGTTTTGTTTCAGGTTCAAAGTGGTGTACCCATGTCTCATCCCCAGTCACAATTCGTGAAAGTAAGTCATCCCCTTCTGTCTCATATCGAACCAACAACTCAGAAGCAATTTCTTTTCTTCGGGCTTTGTGATCTTCAGTCAGTTCGCGAGGAACAAACGGTGAACACACTTTTGAGTATCTCAGTTGCTGAATTATCGTATTTCACACCTCCTTCACTAATTCCTAGCATCAGTGATAGCTCCTTGTATGTGACGTGCCGATTTGATCGAATGATGCTGTTAGCCCGTTGCACAGTGTGAGCTGTGACAGCCGATGCCGGGCGACCGCTGCGTGGCTCATCATTGAGGCTGGCTCTCCCTCTCTCCGATGATCTCACACGTTTAGACCAGCGTCCAATTGTGCTTCGATCAACAACAGCATCTCCGTAAACGTTTTGTAGATGTTTGTGAATATTTCCAAGTGTTTCTTTCTCTGCCATTCTCTGCCATTCTCTGCCATTTTCGAAACTGCGTTAACCATCGGTTTTATACAAGGGCGTTTAATAGCCGTTTTATACAAGGAATAGAGGTTCAAACTGGAAAAATCCGGTTATGTGAAGCGCAGAAAGTTCAAACTTACGGCCCAAAAGACATTTCAGCCCCTTGGCCTATTATTTAGCCAAGAAAAAAGGGTGGGGCAAAATATATTGAGTGCCCCTAGTATATGCGTGTATGTATGTATAGAAAAGATTCTTTTATGTATATATATATATATATATTAGTGATGGATCGAATAACCGCAACCGCAAACGCACTACAACCGCACAAAAATTCACAACCGCAACCGTAACCGCAACCGCCGTTCCATAAGTGCGGTTGCGGTTGTAAAAGCTTAGTTAATTTAAATTTTAGGTTAATTAGAAATATTTCTTTTTTTAAAAAGAAAATGATGGGTCTCCTTATGCGTGCTTAAACGTGACGTCATACGGCTGCCGTAGTAAAATTGGTTTAAACTGCGCTCTAAGTTATTACTCTGTGAGCTCCATGAAGTAACATTTATTTTTATTTAATTTTCTTCAAACTAAAATCGCCTTTAGTACAATAGTCAATAAAGCTCTTCAGTGGAGCGGGAACGTTGTACGATGAGAGGCGTTGCCGCTTGAAAGGTGAAAATGCAGCAAAAATATTATTCTTAAAATTCACACTGCCTGTCATTAAGTTTGACATCAGTTTTTCAAATGAATAATAATCCATAACTTTCCAATGGGTGGAGGCTGGGAAAGTGGTAGGTGGGATGAACAGTGCGATGGGTCCTCGTCCCTCATCCTGGTAACACACTTAGTGCAAAATATGGTTTTAATTAATTTGACCTATTCTTTCATAATAGCTATATAAGTTTAGAATATACTTCATTTAAATAGTATTTATTTAGTAAATACCTTATGTTGAACACAAGTTTTGCAACACACAAATAGCGATAGCGGTGTATTGCAAAACTTGTGTTCAACATAAGGTATTTACTAAATAAATACTATTTAGTATATATTATGTACCAAGTGTGGCTAAATCGCACTATAGTGGCTAAATCCAGTTAATAATTACGCATTTTTCCTAGTATATGATAACCGCAACCGCGGTTGGAAAAAATTCGACAACCACAAACACAACCGCAACCGCGGTTGTGAAAAACCGACCACTCGATCCATCACTAATATATATATATATATATATATATATATATATATATATATATATAATATGTGAACTCCAAGGGGTAACCTAACTTAAGGCAGCTCAGGCGCACCCAAAAATATATATATATACAGTATATATATATGTGTGTGTGTGTGTGTGTGTGTGTGTGTGTGTGTGCATGTATAGAACAGCTTATTTTATATATATATATATATAATATATATATATATATATATGTATGTGAACTTCAAGGGGTACCTAACCTAAGGTAGCTCAGGTCCACAAAAGTATATGAAAGGTATGTATGTGGGTGTGTAAATGTGGGTAGCCTAAACACCAGAAGGAATAGAGATATCCTTTCACTGTGGCGTCTCGAAGCATTTTAAATTCCTCAGCATCGTAATGTATTGGGCTAGGTGCTCTTTTAAACAAAAACTGAAATATTGTAAACCAAATTTAAAGCAAAACCAAATCTTTTGTCTTAATATAGAAATATATCTTTAAATCTTAGTTACTCAGGCCAGCCCCCCCCAAAAAAATATATATGCATGTGGGTGTGTAAATGTGGAAAACCTAAACACAAGAAGAGAGAGAAGGTCCATCCATTCGTAGCCGTGGAGCATCGAATAATGGTGTCTTCAGCATCACAGCCATCAGGCTTAGAAGGCAGCCAATCGCCTCACAGCCAGTCGTATAGGGCGTACACAATTATTTACGTGCATACAAACCAGCATCGCTTTGCATCACACACACACACACACACACACACTGTATCATTTATATATATATACACCCGGTGTATATATATATATATATATATATATATATACACAGTATATGCCCTTCTCTTCCATTAATGTTTGTTCAAAAGGTGTAAATAAAACACACCTGTAGCGTTCTGCCTATTTACAAAACAGGGATAATACATATATGCTATATATATATATATATATACATACATACATCAAAACAATAAAGCCAGTAGAGGAGAATTGCATTAGACGCAAAAAAGGAATAAGTAGTGTTATTTAACATATGTATATATAGAGTATATACGTATGAAAACAAAAAATAATACAGCTAGTACAGAAGAATTCTTAGGTACTTTAAGACGCTGGACCCCTCAATATATATATATACAGTATATGCGTCAATAATGGAGATATATGGATTAAGGTGGGTTTGTACCGCACTTAAATAATACATATATATATAGGTATATACGCATCAAAACAAAATATAATACAGTTAGGTCAGAAGAATTCTATATTTATCAAAATACACGTTTAATATATATACACGTCAAAAATGGTATGCTTTAAGTTCTACCATGCTTAAATAAAATAGTAAACTCGCACGTAATCAAGTCCACACTTACATCCTCATTGCTCTATACTACACAATAAATGCGATTTAACATTATTTCACCACTCAAAGTATGCGGATGTCTATATTCAATATAAAGAGCTTTCAACTCGTTTAACACTATTTTTTTACCAACTTTACAATTGGGGGACAAACTATTACGCTCTTTAACCCTTTGAGGACCACGGGACAAGTCGGGACATATGTGTCCCAGCGAAATAATAATATAAATTGTACAATGATGCAACGTTTCTACAAATACATCTAAATGTTTATATAGGTATCGTTTAGTTGTTGGAAAATTAACCCCAAAATGGGTCATTTAAGTGACTATAGTTACTAACATATCTAATTGTGAATACCAATAACACCTAAACTTTTAAGTTCAAAGAAACGTATACCGGTCGTCAAAGGGTTAAACGCGGATAGAATACAGTCAAAAGCACGCACAAAGAAAACATCGTTTGCTACAACATCACCATTAAATTCAAGTTTATAGACATTCCTTTCCAAACGGTTGTTTGTTCTTTCAACGCTGACCTTTTCAACTGTAAATTCTTCTTCACAACTGATGTCGGCAATTGAAGTACGTTTCTGAATCGTGCCGACAACTGTGTCTTATATAAAGAAATAATTCTTCAGGGTGAACAGTGAAGGTGAGTTCAGCCCTGTACCGTTCTAGCCCTTTGTACCAAAGTTTATGATATTTCGAGGAGTCTGCACCTTCTAAATACGCAGCCAGTTTCAAACCATTCTCGCCTTGTTCGGAAGCGGACGACTTCAAACATTCTGTCGAGAATAAAACGATTTCGTGTGGAGATAAGGGTGTTACTGGCAGCAGCATTCTTTCACATCCACCGTACATCAACGCAGGGTTGTTTTCAGTGGCGGCTCGTCGGTAGGCACTGCGGAACTGCAGCACCCCTAAATTTTTTATTTACAATTGAAATAATCAAGAACAATATAAGGATGAGCTCACTGAATAACTTTTTCAATAACTTTTGAAACTTTTATTCATTGCTCAATGCTCATCCTTTTATTTCAGTAATTATTTCAACCCATTCTTAGAGACAGCACCCCTAGAATTTTTAGTCACGAGCCGCCACTGGTTGTTTTGCATCACGATTTACAGATAGCGTACAAATAATGGCATATGAGTGTGCATCGCTAATCTGCTCTTTTTGAGTCTACACCTGCAGGTATTTTGTAACTGTCCTCGCCCCACTTCTCAACCAACACGAAGATTCTATCCATCTCTTCAACACTTAAATGAAAATAATATTGCGTCTATCAGAGTTTGAATGTCTACATTTCGTTTCAAGTACATAATTAACAGCACCGGTATTACGTCTGAATACACGCACAGACTTCAACACGGATACGTCGTATACTGCGTTGAGGATACTGCTCAACGGAAGCTCCATCTTTTAGTAGTGTTCTATTGATCCTGCGAGGTGAGAACGTCCAGACGGGTCAAGCTCTGAGGCGACTATGAGCAGCCGGCTCGTTGTTTTTGGACTCGGAGGGGCGGTGCGGGTGGATGGGCTGGGGGGAGGTGTGGGGTGGGTATGAGTCACACGGGGTTGCGTCATGAACGATTCCAGGCGTTAGTGATTCGTGTACGAAATTGTTCCAATATGAAATATTCGCTGCGCGAATCAACCGAATATTTGTATTCCACTATACTGGGTAGGTGTTTAGAGAACTTTTCCCTCTGCGATACATGAAGTAATATCGGTTTTAATGTTTTGTCACACCCACTACCCGGAATGCGTACCATACATCTAAGTTCAGGGGTATTCACCATTGTACTTTCTCGAACTATGCACATTTTATTAACACTCCGGCGATCTATTTGAGAGAAACATGTGCCCGTACTGGTCCTTTTTGCTGGACAATCTATACTCGTCCCTAAACTCTACTAAAAACTCGCACAAGCCTTTAGCTACAACTTCACTGCGCACCTCGTTATAATATACATGAATGTAGTGGTAGAAGTATTTTAAACTGTCTATAATCACAAGATTTACATTCACAGCTCCGGTGTACGCGTGCTCGATGTGATGTAACATGGCGTAATATCTCCTGTCAAACCAATCATCAACAAGGTTCACAACCCAGATCCTTTGCTTCTCTTCTGCAAGCGTAGATTCTTTCACTTCACGATATATGAGCGCTCTAGTGCAGTTTAATCCTGCAGCATAATCCATTACATCGTTTGTACAGCGAAACCCCGCAATGCTCTCGCCGGAATAACCATAGAGTATTTGGACGTAGTGCTCCTCATGCTTCTCACGATTTAATGTGGTCTTAAAGGAATCAAAGGAGGGATGACTAGAAATTCTTTGGGTATTCATCACATCTGTAGACTTTAGTGGGTTTTTTCTTCTACGCGAGAATTCTTTAACAGTTAAAAAGACACGTCTGAGAACTAGGGCATGTGGAGTTCAAATGAGTACGCAGGAACGACATATATCCCGATTAGCAGCACGAGTCACGTTACTCTTTTTTTTGGGCAGCAACATGCAGTGGGTGATGCTTAAAGTTTTTCATGTACACACACACACACACACACACACACACACACACACACACACAAAAGAGAAAATGAAACGCTAACTGAAACGTGACTTATTTTAAAAAGAAAAATAAACAAACTGTAAAACATCGTCAACAAGTAAATATTCTCTAATTCATAATATATATAAATAATAAATATTCATGCACCATAACTGAATTAAATATGCATAATAAATAGAAAAATAAATAAACTGTAAAATATCACCAACAAGTAAATAGACAGTAATACACACACAAATATATATATATATAGCAGACATTCAAGGACCATGGTATCCAAAGGGAACAGTGTCATAGGTGCCAGGCACCTGGTATCGTTTCCTGTAGGTGTTACGACAAACCTTCGAGCCCCGAAGTTCCTTCACGCCCCGTAATTTCTGTGCTTGGAAGTTATAAGTTTCCACAACCAGGTGGGGTGGCTAGTTACCCTCATTATCATCGTCTTCTAAGCTCACTAGACCTTTGATCGATTCAAAGTTGACGATCTGGCGGTTGGCATGGTTAAGCGTGATGCATTTAGCCTTCATGATGTACTTGTACTCCTCCCCCAGCCTCACACGTACCCATTAAGTTTTTGGGCCAGTTGAGACAAAAGGATCGGCGTATGCAATGCCTCCATACTTATCCTTGATCTCGTCAGTCAACTCTCCAATGACTTCCCCAATAGGAGGCATTTATTCACCTTCCCTCTCTGTGAATATCACACTATCTGTATCTGCGTACAGAACCTTTTGGCCAAGAAAATGCAATAGACTCCAAAGTTTGATGCGGGCGTATGCTGTTGTGAAATTCGGTTCTGTTGTACTTTATTATGTACGTATTACCCACGTTCAGGATCTCTATGATCTCTTTGTCGGGTGCGTTGGCGTAATCCCACACCTCATTATAACTTTGGGCAGATGAACTTCCCCTTCTCTGTATTCTGAGCAAATTTCCCCCAAAGACTATTTAGGCACAACTTTGCACTAAAGCGCTTGCCAGGGTTCTTCGCAATTTGGTCCAGTTCAAGTTGTACCCCTTCATGATCACGGTAGCACTGAACATACGCCGATTTTTCATTTTTGGTCTCAACTCCTCGCGGGGACCCTAATGCTTCTACCTTATCTTTGAAAAAAAGTGTTTATATATGGTGTGAAAAGGTTGGGGAGCTTCTGAAACCACCACACCTCATATATCTTCAATATTCTGTAATCGTGAGGAACGACTAGGGAGAGTTAGTACTTGTAATACGCCTCTGATCTTCCTCTGGTTGGTTGTGTGATTACATGCCCCAGTGTTCTCCCCTGCGCACTTCACTCACAGGGGACACATGAGTTTGTGATCCATAATGACAGGCAAGATTGGCATCCATAAATCTGTAGGGGGGAGTACATATATGAAAGAAAGGCCGAAATAGTTCTCGTTCAAATTAGCTGAGAACTCTTCGACGGTAGGCAGGGCGGTGCTCACCAGCTTTTCAGGTGCGCTTAGGGGGTACGGATTGTACTTCATCACGTAGGGGTATAAAGAACAGAAGTCGTAGTAATGGACTTTTATGCCCTCCATAGGTGGAAAGTATAATTTGAAAGGGTTTGTGCAACCACCAAACAAACTATCGGCGCATTTGAGAGGATCCAGCACCATTGAACGCTTGATGGTGTTTATTTCTTCGCGGTACTGCCCACCTATCTCCATCCGTGCATCATATTCGTGCTCCCACAAGACCTTGTGAGTGAACTGGGAGCTTATAAGCTGATCGCGGGTGCAGGTCCATGCGAGACTGTCGGCAGGAGATCTACCATAGATATCTCCCACAATTCCACACCCAGGACGTAGGCATCCATGCCACCAACAACCGTTAAAGGAGTATGCTGTCTTCTCCCCAGTGGCACAGTCTTCGCTTAGAACATCTACCCAAAAAAAACACGACCGTTGACCTTAATAGCCACTTCCCCCTTGTTGCGGGCATGTTTTATGTATACACCGGTCTGTTGCTGTAGGTGTATGAGCCAGTAAATAGCCTTATACGCATAACTGCATGGGTTGTTCCTGTGAATAACGGCTAAGGTGTCTTTAGGCATGAAGTTGTTCTTGAACACCGTAAAACACAATGAGGCGATCGTGGTTGCAGCTTGTAGCGGGTCGAAGTTGAATCGGACTATGTACATCCTTCTAAAGGCCTGGAAACATACTCTAAGTAGGCGTACGTCATTCCCGCAATAACGCTCACATTCATCCGCTATACTGTATGGATTATCTTATTAAAACTGTTGTAGTACCTCTCAAAATCTTCACGCTCACTATCACTCATGTTGGCATAGTTAAAGTAATATATATTTGGGGGGTGGTAGTCCTACGTAATTTAAAGTGTCGCTAGTGAGGAAAGTGTAAAGGAAATACCCTTTTGAAACTTCGGCGACTACGCCCATCACCTTGGGTAGCTTGGCTAATTTACAAGGTGTGAATAACAAAGTGTCTTTAAACTGAACATTGCCTCTTATTTGCATCTGTATAAGCTTGTTTCCTCTTTTGAAGGGATCGTCTGTAAATATCTCCGATTATTCGTGTTCAAGCAGTTCCTTATAAACGACTTGTGTATCAAATTTTGCGCCGTTATGGGCAAGAATATACACAGTCATTTTTTTTAACTTGTCCGCTAACTTGACAATATAGGACCCAAAGAGTTTCACGGGGTTGTGTGCGCTCCTTTTAAAATCGTTTGTTCGTTTACCACATTTGCGACACTCATCACACTCGACGTTCATGCACTCGTCGCAGATAGTCTGGCTTACAAGTAGATATTGGATAACCTCTTTGGTTTCAGCATCCGTGTATGTCTCTGTATCGTAGTATACAGTTATACAAGGTTTATTTTTAGGTTTGGCGTCTTTCATACAACATACATGCTTTACACCATCAGCCTTATATATCTAAATGCATGTAGAACAGTAAATTTCATCACATTTATGCGTGAATTTTCCCCATTTGTCCATCATATGAAACATGCCGCATTCGCAAATTCTCATTTTCCTGCACGTACCATTTCATTTATGGAATTCAAAACAGTTATTATTGAAAAATATGCGTCTATAAACAATACATTCCCCCTTCTCAGCTTCAACTACACGACTTTCACATTTGGAGCTTTCACACTGCTCACATACCATGTGGCAATCCTTACAATGCTTCACTCTATCATCCGCAAACTCGAGACATCCCTTACACAAATCATGATGCCTTCCATATTTTCGACTTTTATCATAGCTCACGTAAAGAGCATCTTATATTGCGGATGGGGAGATACGTTGTCTCTGACAGCCCTAAAATAAGTAGAGGTTTTGTACGTCGTACGACAGTCCTACGACGATCATCCATTCCAAATATAACTATGCGAACATTCATTTCCTGCTCTACTCTTCTCAGCTCTTCAGGTCTCATATTACAGTCAAACTCGATCTGGAAGTCTGCGGCCACTTTACGGACACGCTGCACAACCGTAGGCAACCAAATTTTTTGGGCCACCGTATTTAGTACAGTAAACATATAAGCCAAGATTACTGCTATAGAGCCGCAACCACGCTCGGTGTTTATATGCCGTCTGTAAATCGCCTGAGAATTGAAGTTAATAGTATAAGGCGTGGCCGTATGTCCCGCAACACGGAATACGTGGTCTCTATCTATCGTAAAGTTGTCTATGTTAAATGCGATACGTTGTAAGCCAGAGATCAACTTTATACACACCATATTCAGTCAGTGTGACGTGTATTTAAATCAGATCAACGTCTCGGCAGGGTCTAGCTACTATCACCTACGAGCCTATCTGGAAAATGTCCTCAACTATTCAAAAGAAGCGAAGGATACTTTTTTAACTGCCGAAGGTTATTATCAAGCTAAAGATGAAAGTAGTATAAAGGGAAAATTTAAAAATCTAAAAAGAAGATATATGAATGCCTTGGGCGCCTCCATACAGTTTTCACATTCCAGGAGAAGCTGCTTATGAATGGGGTCGATATGAAAATAAAGCTTACCCGTACGAGCCCTGAGATTTGCTTAAATCTGGGTGCTGACCAAGAAGAGAGCTCGACTTGTGTGACACTGAATGGAATGATGAACTGGTATGCATCCAGATAAAACAACGTTCCAGTTTGTAAGCACTCGATATGTTGTGTGGAGTTATATATATATATATATATATATATATATATATATGAGCCAAGTATTTTCGACATTTGATTAAATGATAGAGCTATGATGAATATTTTAAGTATATTTATAAATTAATACATAATTTCGTTTATTGTTTTCGCATATATACAAATAAGAGTGACAATAATTTCGTATGTATATATATATATATATATATATATTATATATATATATATATATATATAATAATTGTAACTTCATCACTTAATTATTTTGAATTGTGACAATATGCACAGTATAGCTTTAAGTAATATACTGAATAAATTAAAAAATGTGCCCCTAATAATGATTTGTGTAATGCTTAAGGATGGGAATCATGATCTGTAACTTATTTAAAATGTAATAACTGCTAAATCTGTAATTAATTTATAAAATGTATGCCCTAATAATAATAATTTGTGTAACGTATAAGGATGGGGATTTTGTTCTGTAACTTACTTAAAATGTATTGGCTATTAAATCTGTCATTAATTAAAATTGGTTATATATATATACCGTATATATATATATATATACACACACGAAATTATTGTCACTCTTATTTGTATACATGCGAAAACAATAAACGAAATTATGTATTAATTTATAAATATACTTAAAATATTCATCATAGCTCTATCATTTAATAAAATGTCGAAAATACTTGGATTATTCTTACCCGACACACACACATACACACACATACACACACGCACCCACACACGAAAAGAAAAATTTACATCGTTTCTTTGATTATAACACTCGCTCTGCGTCTCCCAACCGTAGTGTCGCGTGTTCTGTAAAACTTCTAGTCCCCTATTCACTTCATTGTTGCTGAGCTGAATTTCTTCAAAGCTCCTCCTGGAAACACCTACAATACGGTCCAGCTCTGACCAACTCCTTTAAGAGAAAAAAGGGGCGAATGTAGACAGAATTTTTTTTATTTATTCTATGGGTATATTTAAGTTCATATTTTTTAAAGAAAGTTTCCATGCCTCTGAATTACGATATAAATTGTATCCGATTATCAATATTTTATGGGAACATTCAAGCTTATATATATATATATATATATATATATATATATATATATATATATATATAAAAATAAAGATCGTTCTTCTTAAATGCAAAACCTTGCTTTATCGAGCATGTGTATTTAGTAAAATTATTTTAAGATTTTATACTATATTCCATATTAGATATTCGTTTAAAGATTATTGAAAGAGGACAAACTGAAAGTGTAGTGGAAGGAACGCGAATTCGCCTCTTATCTTTGCCGAGTATTGAATTAGCTTCTAAAAGATAGCCCAAATAAATGGATTTTTTTGAAGAAAGTTTCCATACTGTGAAATTATGATATAAATTAATTCGTAAAATCAGGAAATTTTTACAATATTTTACGGGTACATTCAAGATTATATGAAAACATACTTGAATGCCGTTTTTCTTAAATACAAAACTACACTTTATCAAGCTATACAATATTTTATGGGCACTTTCAAGCTTATATAGAAATTCGGCTTAAAACATAGAGAAAAGTGCCATAAATTAAGCACTTTGGCAAGAAAAATGAATTGAATTACAAAGATATAATTTTATCTACTTACATCTCGTGCGTGTGACAGTCCATTACCCCGGCGTGTACAGTTCCGCAAATGTTGGCCACCTCTTGCGATGAAAATAGTTCCCCATTGTCAACAGCCGTGAAGGGGTATATAGACGCTTCGGCTCTGTAGAACATCAGAATAAAATCACTATTTCGTATATATATATATAAATATGATTATATATTCAAAACAATTCGCGTTTGTTACTTATAAAACATCTCCAGCCTCGTATACATCTGGCGATGAAAAGATTTCTGTTTCACTGCTTGTATTCGAATTCATTGTGGCTAACCAAGCGAGAATGTTCACTGGAAAAAATAACAGCTAATATGCTCTCGCTATGAAAGTGCTCACTTTTATATGTGGGGGGAGGCATTGCTCAATTTCATGTAACGTAGGCCTGTACTTAAAAGGCCAATCGTCAACTCACAGGCTTTCTGAGTGGCCAGTGATGCCTTTGTGGGGCGTGGTTTCGCCAAAACTGGATTATGCATCCCTCAGATTTTTTTAAGAATTCAATAAATGTTCGTTCTACGTGATTATTACGTATATATATATATATATATATATATATATATATATCAGTGGCGGCTCGTGGTAATTTTACTTACGCATGCAGTCACATGCATTACATTGTAGTACATATTAGATAAGCTGTATTTTGTCTTTTATGGTATTCTTATGAGTTATGTAGTAACCGAGGATAGAACCAATATTATATTAATAATATTAATAATAATTTTAACTTTATTTTTTTAACTTAAATAATAATTTTAAATTCATTGAGTATATTATTTACGCATGCAGTGCATGCCTTGCATTCATTAAGAAGCCGCCCCTGATATATATATATATATATATATATACACATAAAATTATGTTAATATTAATAATAATGAACTATTCAAGAACTGCTACAAAAAGGAGAGAGAGAGAGAGAGAGAGAGAGAGAGGAGAGAGAGAGAGAGAGAGAGAGGATGCTACTTAAGAAATAAATTTATTAGAAATTATATTTTGAAGTTGTAAGGTTATCGCCAAGTTTCGTTTTAGTAGATACAAAAGAGATATTTTGCCTTTGCTGATAGAGATCGCGGGTGCTACTCAGTGGCGGATTATCATTGAGGCTGAAGCCTTAGGCCCCATGCTTAAGGGGAACCCCCAACCAAAGTGGACCTAGTTAAGTGAGGGTGACTGTGTGTTAATTTCAGTGGGGCTATTTCAGCCTTAATATGCCAGATATTGCCAGTGACCCTTGATTATTATTTTGCGAGTTTCATTGTTAATCTAAAATTTTATCTTTATAAATATTTTATTTATATTTAATTTATTTTTTTTAATTGAAACAGTTGATAAAAAGAAGTGTGTTACTATATAATTTTTTTAAAAGTCTGTGCTGTAGAAACCCAAATTCACGCACTGGGTAACATTTTGCGGGAACTGAGTTTCGTTGATATACTGTAATTAGAGATTTCGCAAACCAGAAAGCTGGAAAGGTAAATTTCTTTGATTAAATATAACAGAGTACTCAGTCTGAGAAATTCCATGTTTTATTTTACGTTTTATAGGCCCTAAAGTAAAGTTTGTTTAATACTGTTTTGTTTTAGCAAACGGCAAAATACACTGTGTTAAGATTCTTTTATGTTTGTTCCCATTTAGCCTAAGCATCGTACATGTAATTCGTGTAAATGTACTATGTACTGTACATGTATTGTTAATAAAAATCTGTAGAAAAGGGCCTCCAAAAATAAAATTAGCCTCAGGCCCCAAGTACAGTTAATCCACCCCTGGTGCTACTTAAGAAATAAGGCGCTCCTCATTTTATCATTTTTCAAAATTTATTATTAGAAATTATATTTTGAAGTTGTAAGGTTATCGACCAAGTATGCTTTTAGTCGATAGAAAAGAGATATTTTGCCTTTCCTGATAGAGATGATAGATGCAGAAATTTTGGCTCCAAAAAGTCGCTCCTTTCCACAAACACAATACAATATTTTAACTAAGAATCGTAATTAACTGAATACACCGGTATAAGGGCTTATTATCTTAATAATAACCGTTATATATATATATATATATATATATATATATATATATATATATATATAAAATCTTGTTTATCCAGTAAATCATTAGGAAAGTTCAGTTATTTTTGCGTCCGAATTCATGGAGAAGTTTGGCTTTATTTTTCATAAGAAACGCTGCAGTGAAAGGCTCTCTCTACTCCTTCTGGTGTTTAGGCTACCCACATTTACACACCCACTTGTTCTCGCATATATATATATATATATATACGCGAGATAGAAAAAGAGATAATAATAATAATACTAAATAATAAATATTCTAATGGTTCGTTTTTAGGATAGAACTGCGTTAATTCACCTTTACGTGTGTATTTTTTGAGGCAAAGCGCTGCTAGTTTATATGTACGTAAATGACGTCTGGTTGTTTGCCCTCTAAAGATACTCCCTGACAGCCGATTACGCCGTACGATTGGTTGTGACTGACATCTAAGCCAGCTGTCTGTGTATGCTGAAGAATTCAAAATGCTTCTAGACATGCCGCTGAGAACATCTCTTTCCTTCTTATGTTTAGGCTATCCCACACACCCACATACATATATATATTTTAGTGGACCTGAGCTGCCTTAGGTTAGGATACTTGGAGTTCACATACACGCATATATATATAAAAGAAACTTTTCTATACATGCATACACACCCACATACATATATATATTTTTCGGGGGTCAAAAACATACATCATGTTGAATGCAATGTTGCATTGTGATTGCACTCTCCCATTTTGCGGTAGTACTACTAATGAGAAAATCTTAAACATGAACAAAAAGTTACCATAAGAATATTAGAATACGAAGTTCGCACAATATTCTTTTGGTTACATTAATCTAAGGACCACAAGAAATACGTAGATACAAAACAACAGACAAAAATAAGTCATACCAACGAAAATACTGGAGATTTAGCTGAAATACTCGTAATATCAGTAAATACAGATTTCAGTTATCTCTACAAATTACTCTTCATTGCGGAAATACATAATAATAATAATAATAATAATAATAATAATAGTGTTTAATTACGGTTGTTTAACCTCCTTCGAAACGCCAAAAGTCACATGATGAGGGGAACCTACAAAGTTTTATGTGGAATTCAAACCACGGGTCCCTGAACGCGGAGGACGGCCAACGGCCACCCACCAAACTACTGAACAAAATCAACGTGATTAAACCTCACAGATCTAATACAAGTCGTGCTGTGGTGGAGCACGAAGGGTAACCCTACAATAACGGAAACAATGAGAATCATGTAGAGGAGTTTTCAGAGCAAAGGAAAAGATTTCAAGCTAAAATTATAGAAAAAAAAAAAATCATCGTACTAGTAACTGAGCACATATACTGCTCACTCTTCATATGTCAACGCAGATAGCAAAGTATATGTATATATGTTTTACGAAGGAAATCTACCATCCCGGAAAGAAATCTGCAAAAAAACAAAATTTTAAAATCCAAAAATTATCAATAAGTTATTTTCCTCATTTTCTTAACTTCATATTTTTCGGCGAATTTCTTTCCACATCTAAAATAAATTGTTAAGAAATCCGAAGATGACAGCTCACGACCAGAAAATTCTAAAGCTTTATTTACCAGAAAAATATTTGTCTGGAAATTACTTAAGAATTTTGCAGCAAATTGACATGAAACCCGTATACAAATATTATATCTTGGGTAGAAATGTCATTCCTAAAAACCATGGAATAGACTACCATGATCATCAATAAAATGGAGATGGAAAAGATGGAAAAACTCTTTTAGAACATCAGTTCAAAAACTATATTCAGCGTTTGGTCGAACGAATTTGTTTAGAGCAATTTAACTTTAAGTGAATGAGTTATAGAATTATTACGAAACTTTGGTCGGGAGGTTTCAGAATACACCCCCCAAAAAACTAGGTCGGAACAAAATCAATGCTTCCTCCTCTATTTGTGACCTTGACCTTTAGTGCAACAACCTGAGTCCTGCTCGCGACATATCGTCTTATGATGATCCATGTGAGTATGAAATTTCATGAATTTATGTCGAGTAGTTAAAAACTTATAGCATGTGCCTTCATTCGGTATTTGACCTTTATTTGTGGCCATGGCCTTTGGTGCAGGAACCTGATTCTTACTCATGGTACATCGTTTCGTGATCATCCACACGTGTATAAAGTTTAATTCATTTCAGTTGAGTGGTTCAAAAGTTATAGCCCGGACACGAATGTGCGACGAACAGACGGACGGACGGGCGAACGGACGAAGAGAGAAGTACACTCCAGTAAGGCCCCTCCAAAGTTTTTGGGCGGGGACATAAAAAAGTTACATAACATTTATAACGATAAATAAATTTGCTTAATGGAATATTATAGTCTCTCCACAATTCTGAGTACCTACACACAAGAAAAGGTTGCAAGTTTTGGGCATTTTATATAAACAAATTTCTGTTTGAGTTATATTAATTGAAGTTAGGTTAGGTTTGGTTAAATTGGGTTAAAACATGTTACTCAAAAGGGTTGGCGATAAACTTTCTCGTCTGTAAATCTAATAATAACAATATTGTCACCTCTTTCGAAACATCTAAAATCATACAGCGGAGTAGACCTACAGCTTTACGCAGGATCAAATCACAACCTCACGAAGGGAGACTGGGGAAACACTGTAATCGCTAAAATCGCTAAAATGTAAAATCTGAACCGAGAATTAAATCCAGAACCGTAAAATTAGTTTTGGGGTTCATTTTCCATTGACTTATTTTCTTTATTTTTACTATTATTAGTTTATTTATTTATCTATTTCTGTAATAAAAGCTTGACGAAGTGTTGACGAAGTCACAACTTTCTTAATCAACTTATCTATTATGATCATGTGAATATTGTTAGTGATTTTATTACAAGAAAAACAAACGGTACATTACGTTAATCTCAGAATGTTAAAGGAGGTTAAGGTTAAAAGAGGATAATTCTATACTCTTAAATACTTCAATGGCATTATTTTTTAAGTTTGATAATATTCATGGTATGAAAACGTTTGTCTCTAGCTCCATTTAACTTTGATATTGCTAGCTTTCATTAATTGTATTTCTACTCTTAGTATTTGAATTTTCATTTTATTTTATTGTTAGTTTATATTATTACTATTTCTCATATGGACAATTGGTCTGCCAATAAATTTTTTCTTTTTCATTTTCATTTTCATTTGACAAAATATTTTTCCTCCAGTCTACACAAATAACTTCATATATGCAATTTTGCTTTTGTATTTAGGATGAAATCTTAAAGATATTGATTTACAAATGATGCGGAAATATTGCTATGCATAAGAATGAAAAGAAAATATAAAGTATATACATACATATATATATATATATATATATATATATATATATATATATATATACATACACACGTGTGTGTGTGATCTTTTGCTCAATAAAATTTCTTTCATTTTCTATTTTTTCTTTATTAAATTAACCAAAAAATTTGATCACATTATAGATCGTTGAACTCAGCGTCGCGTCGTCTCACTCTGGCCTTCGTTGCAACAACTAGAGCTCCGCTTCTCTCTTCTCCTCGACGTCCGTTCGCTCGGTCCTCCGGCTGTCTTCATTCAACGTCTCGACATTCGTCGCTCTGCTTCTCAACGCTTCATCGTTTCGACACCCGACATTAGCTTCTCCATTCAGCGTTTCGACGTTTCAGCCCTGATCTTCTCGCTTCGCATTCAACATGGATTTTCAATCGCTCGCCGTTCATTCTTTGTACAACTTTTGGTATCATTCTACTTAATTTGGCTGTGTACTTTAACTTAATGGAGGTGTAACTCAAATCATAGTTTTCTTGTCCTTGTGCATGATATATAGCTTAATATATACGAAGTTTAAACCATTTATTTACAAACTTTAAGTTGCTACGATTTCTCATGATTCTCTTTAAAATAAAACCACTTCACCTTACCTTACCTTGAGTTCGCCGCCCTCCAACACACACACACACACACACTATATATAATATATATATATATATATATATATATAATATATTATATAATATATATATATATATATATAAAGTAGACGTATGTATAGTATAATTTAATATCTGATTTTCATGTACATTCTCGACGTTAGAAAGAATTGGGGATGGAAAATCTTGTTGCACGCTTGACATCTTCTCCTAAGGGATCAAAATCTATTTGGCTGATAAGCTTTGCAGATGGCAGCAGGAATCCAGCAGAGAGACTGAGTCGGAGGAACGAGCCTTTTGTCTGGGCAGAAGTTTGGTACGAGTGATAGCGAGATTCGTCGATTTATCACTTGACTTCATATGAATGGATAAACAAATATTGGAGGAAAAACAGGAATGGCAATTATATATATATATATATAATATATATATATATATATATATATTCTAGTTTTCGTTTAATTTCTTCATGAAAGGCCAAATCTGCAAATCCATATATGGATATTCCTTTCATGGAGAATACATTGTGTAAAGTATATATATATATATATATATATATATATATATAAATGTTAATGAAACAGGCTCATAAATTATCATGAGGCTGTTTCATTAACATTTTTTGGATATTTCAAAACAACTTTTTGGATCAGTAAATTTCTTCCTGTGCTCCTTGACCACTAAATGAAGATATTGTTTTTGGTCCTCGTATGTGTGTGTGAAGCCAGTTGAATACTTCCATGAGGGCCACACCGCGTTCCCCGATGTCACTGACGACCCGGAGCTGTTTGCATGTTTATTTACCCTTCAAGAACTCTTCATCTTGTTCCCATTGGTCTGGAGCCATGGAGAGGAAGGCGTCCGATTTGAGGCCCATGGTTTCGAAAAATTGGAGGCTATTCTTCATGACAAAGTTTTCTACTGCTTTGGCCTTTTTCTCCAAATCCTTCTCCTCGATTGTTGCTCTGTTCTACCGATCCTCATTCTCGTGGTTGTCAAGAGCTTGGACCGAACAGCGTTCGGTTTCCATGGACAAATCGTCGTCGAAGAAGGCGAAAGCAACGAGCTCCTCAGCTAAATACCAAAGGTGGCGAATGAACTTCTTCAGTGTGGCGTTCGACACCTGTGGATCCGAGGTCTTGTAGGTTTCAAGGCCTGGAGGAGCTGTACGTCGTTCCTTGGAGCGGACGCTGCGAGTAGGGCTCGGTACTATGCTTTCATGTAAATGGTGGACACGAATATGCAAATATGCCCTCCTCTCTGACCGTGAGATTAAACTGGTCTTTGAAACATGAAGACCTTGAGAACGAAGATGGTTTCCGCCATCCATCTGGCGCGATGCATCGCTCCTTGAGCCATAAACCGAACTCCTCGAAGCGGCGTCCCTTCGAGATAAATCGTCACCAACTCCAAGTGTTCCCTATAGTCATCTCTGGGTTGCTGAGTCCAGATCATTTCTTTATTGACCGCAAGAATTTCGTCACGGATATCCGAGACAGCGGAAGCTGAAGTATCGTCATCCATCCCAGTTTGGAACTTTGCTTTCGCCAGGAATCCCCACTTGTCCCGAAATCACTTGAAACGCAAGATGTCTGGCCCAGCTGATGTCCTCATGCAAGTTGAGAAGACTGCCTCGAGCACCACCTCGAAGATGCGATGTCTGCAACCGAAGTGGAGCAAGCTTTTCTCCAATTCCTTTTCAGGAAAGACACAGGCTCCATTCGTTTTCCAGTATATATATATATATATATATATATATATATATATATATATATATATATATATATATATATATATGTGTGTGTGGTATCGAAGCACATAGCTCGTACCATGGCTTCAATCTTCCAGGATCGGATTACCTTTTCCACTGCAGTAGCCATCGCCACACCAGTTTCACGTCCCAGCTTGGGAACTCCCAGAAGTTGCTCTTCTCCTCCAGACACAAAAATCGAGAGTTGATTGACAGTCTCATTCCCAGTCATTTCTGGAAGCAGCTGTCCAGCTCAGTGGACCGGTCAAGGGATGGGTCAGATCGAATGACTCCTTGATTGTCTGTGCAATTTCCTCCCGGAGTTTCGCTCGCTGCCTCTGAATCAACGAACGGTTCAAACTCAAGCCTGAGATGTCGTGACCCAAACTATCCGCGGCTGAAATCAAGAGAAAAGTTGCTATGTGGTTACTTCTCTTTGATGTGGTCCAGTGTTTCTACCAATCCAGGACTGAGAGAGGTTGTTCGAGCTCGCTTCTGAGGCACAGATGACCTAGATTTGGAGGAACCACGAACAGCGAAGTCTTTGCCACAGTCCCATCAGTACTAGGTGAGCTGGTCAGGATCAATGTCCCGTCTCTGTCTTCTTTCTGACGCTGTTTTTCTTTGACGTGTTGTTGCACTTTTACCTCTCGTTTCCTCTGCTTCTCCTCCTTTCTGGCCAAAGTGGTGCCTACCGTTTCCATTTTGCCGAGACGTTCTTTCTCTCTTTGCGCCAAGAGGAACGCCTTGTCCCTTTTGATTATCTCCAGTGCATCGGCGTGGGCGACGTCAAATTGATAATCCAGGTTCTCTTTGAAGCTCTCCTCCTTGGCTTTCAGAGTGTCCGACCGTTTCGCCTTGTTTTCTTTGTTCTTCTTGAGTTTTCTCTACTCATCAAAGAGTTTCTCGACCTTGTCAACTAAGTGCTTCTTGAGCCGCGCAGGAGTCTTAGCTCTGTCCCACACCTCCAGAGCTGCATCCGCGACGGAGGAGGCACTTGAACGAACCTTCTCTTTCTCAGTCAGATGATGGTGAAAAAAAAGAGAGCCATTATTTATCTTTTGGACAGAAGCTTCGCGCCAGCGAGGGCCTACAAGCCAAATATCCGTGGCCTTCTGCGTCTGCTTAGAACTATCGATGATACACAGATGTACTGATTTCGGATCTTTGAATAGAAGAAAGCATTGGCATTAGTAAAGCAGAGAATCCGAAAACTGGAAGGTAAAAGAAATAATCGCTTTACTTCCGTTACATCAGATAACTAATTATGTATTTCAGAAAAATCTTATATAGTTCCAAAAAATAAAAAATAAAAATAAATTAATGAACTCATCCTTCTTGAAAGGTGAGTGCACAGGTAATCCTAACAGAGGTTTGGTTACTCTTACCCAGCTGGGGTTCCAAAAAAGGATACAATAAGCAGACTGTTAGTATTAATAATGATACCTCTTCAGTTTACTTTTCGGAATTCAAACAATCATTATTACAAAGGAAAATATATTTTAGCTTACCACCTTAATGAAGGCTTCCGAAATTCTAAATCTCTCTTTTATTGTTTCCTCAAATAATAAAAAAATTATTATTAATATCTAATTTAATTTTACCTTTTTTAAATTCTCAACCTTTTATACAAAAAGAATGATTTCTTATGTTATCTTAATTTACAAAAAGTATGTATGCTTATCTGAAAAGAGAGAAGAGCGAGTAAGTTCATTAAGTATTTATTAACCAATCCCAGAACTAAATTAAATGAATCAAAACTAATTCCACTTCAACGAAGAGAGCGAACTAAACCGTTTCAACAAGTTTGATTGGGTTGAAACACCGAACAGAATAAAATTTTAAAATCTTGGTAAATACCTCTAAGTTTAAATGTACGAGTATTTTGCAAAAAAATTGATCCAGATTAGTTTTTCACTAATCCTCACAAATCTCCGGGGTGCCCCAATAAAAAGTTGAAAGTTCGAAAATAACGGCCACCCTAATATACTGTATAGTGATGCGAAGTGTTTTTAGGTTGTTGTTTTTTTTGTTTTTTAAATATTGCTCAAAAGTAATTTTGTTTAAAATTTAAATCTAAAATTGATCATTTAAAATCTATATCTAAAATTGATCAAATAATGTAGAAAAAACTTTTGACATATCTTAAAATCATATTAATTTTAACTGTTGAATATACAGGGTGTTCAAGAAATGATGTTGCAAAACTAATTGGTCATTTTTCTTCTTAATCAATATGTATACAATATGTATGGTTGTTTACATTTCCAAATTGTTCAAATTCCGGACACTTTCATAAGATATTCATCATTTGTCGCTACAATGTGTATTCGACGCTCGAACTCCATTAGAGCAATAGCAAGATGCTCTTACAGAATGAATCCAGTGACCTCTGTTTCTGTGATGGAGTTATGCCAGACTGCTGGGTTTATTGCAATACCCAAGTGTTTTAACATACCCTCAGAGATAAAAAGCTAAAAGGGTGAAATCAGGTGACTGAGGTAGCCATGCATCGGTCCACCACGGCCTATCCAGCGTTGAGAAAAGAGGAAAGATTGTGTCCACAAAGTTGCGAACAGCAACGGCATAGTGGGAAGTAGCCCCATCTTGTCGAAAGATTGCACTTCTCATGTCAACTCCAGCAGCCCTTAGTTGGAGAAGAAAAATGTCTACAGCATATTAAGATAATTCACTCCAGTCGCGGTACAATCGTCAAAGAAAAATGAATTGATTTTGCAGTTACGTGACATACTGTAGCACACCAAACCCTAACTTTTGGTGGATCTCGTTTGTGTTGATATGTTTCAGCACTTGTTTCAGCCACCTTGATCACCTAACTATCTGCTTTGGACTTTAGTTAATGGGGTTATGTTAAAATACGTGTGTATTGTGAGAAATTCAGGTGTCTGGCAGAACTCAGTCAAAGAATTAAAGGTTATGGGTTTCATTTCACAGGAACATCTTGCTAATGCTTTAATGAAATTTGAGCATCGAATATACATTGTAGCGACGAATGACGGTCATCATGTGGAAATGTTCTAAATTTGAAGAATTTGGAAATGTAAACAACCATAAATACTGTGTAGATATTAACAAAAAGTAGGACTAACTATTTTTGAAGCATTGTTTCTTGGATACCCTGTACTTTAATTACCTCATACTACTAAATAAAAAAGGTACTTTGTGTTATTAGTGAAAAGCTAAGTACAGTAATTGCTGTTCCATACTGTTTCTGTGTACAGTACAATGTACAATTAATTTCCATACATACATTTTTTAATTGCATATCAATCAGTACTTTAATATGGCGTGTCATTATATGTTTGGGATTTTGAATATGGTATACTTTCCTGTTCCTGATTGCTACTAACTATTAAAGAGTTGAAAAGTGTGTACTATTCGTAAATATCCTCAAGTGCAGTGTTTCTCAACATGGGTGGTCGTGGGAAGTGCTCAGGGTGGTCCCAGTGCTTAGCAAAAAAGTCAGCGTACGTGGAAAATCGAAGTTTATTTTTCCAGCCAATATTACAAAATATGTAAAATATATTTTTTAAGTAAAAAACTCGTGTAATATTACAGATTTAAAGTAGAAATTATTTTCTGTTAATCGTAATTTTCATACCTGTTTGTGTATGTCTTTCAGTGATATATCTGCGCCTGTTCTTAACTTGTTGATCTTCTTATATTCAACTGGATGAACTAAACACAGGGTAACATATAGACAGTCAATTTCAATGTTTTGTTTTAATTCCAACCATTGATGAGAAGAAGTATCAGGTTGCAAATGGAATTAAAACTCTTAATGCTTCACACGCCGGTTCTAGATACTCACTTTTCCTTGCTATTCAAAATATACATAAGTCTTCTGACGGGAATGACAATTACTGTACAGGTTCTTGTTAGAAAAAAAATTTCAGTCAATTTATCGTGTAGCTTCCCTGTAAGTTCAGCAAACTTTTCCACCTTTTCACTGAACGGATTGAGTGCCGACCTCTTTGTAATTTTTTACTTCCTTGGTGGGTCTTGATTCGGATTGCACGTTAAGCTGGAGGTCTAAGGTGGGCGCAACAAGTTTGACTTTCATCAGAATGAACAATTCAGACAGAAGCAAAACTAAGGTTTATATATATATACACACACATATATATATATATATATATATATATATATATATATATATATTCTCTACTCCCATTCGGAATAACGCCATCTGATCGACGAGACCAAACAACCAACAAGTTATTGTGGATTAGGTTAGGTTAGATTGGATTAAGATAGGTAGGTTAGGTTAACTTAGTTTTTTTAGAGGGTCGATTGTTTGATCTTGTCGACAAAATGGGTGCATGTCCTTCCCATTATTAAAATCGAAATAAGTATTTTGTCTTTTATAAACACGAAACAATGCAAATTCTGATTTCCGACTTCTAGTTTTCATTTTTTGCTCTTTGGAATGAACTTTCTCAACTTTCACAGTCGACTTCTCTCAACCTTCATTTATTGCCTTTCTACCTCTACTTTTCTTCGTTGTGGGCCACATTTGCCGCCGTGTCTTAAGCCATATATATATATATATATATATATATATATATATATATATATATAGTCCGAATAAGTAATGGTAAATGACAAATACTATAGTTTTTTCTTTTTCATGATGCTAGCCCGACGTGGGCAACGGGTCACTCGCAAAGAGGTCCCAAAAATATAGCTTCCCTCACCAGCTATCTGCAAAGCAGATAGGATCAAGCTTTGGGACAGGATCTAGGGTTTAAAGCAGCCTAGCCCCCCCCAGCTACATTTAGAACCTCAATATAAGCAAAAGACTCGCTGCCTTCACGTGAGATTAAATACATCAAAGAAAAAGGGGTAACTATTATATTTTTAGCCAAAAACCAAAACTTAAACCTCAACTGGCAGAATTGAGCGTCCACTTTTCAAGGCACAATTCTGCCAGTTGAGGTTTAAGTTTTGGTTTTTGGCTAAAAATATAATATTTACCCCTTTTTCTTTGATGTATTCAGTCTGACGTGAAGGCAGCGAGTCTTTTGCTTATACTGAGGTTCTAAATGTAGCTGGGGGGCTAGGCTGCTTTAAACCCTAGATCCTGTCCCAAAGCTGGATCCTATCTGCTTTGCAGATAGCTGGTGAGGGAAGCTATATTTTTGGGACCTCTTTGCGAGTGACCCGTTGCCCACTTCGGGCTAGCATCATGAAAAAGAAAACACTATAGTGTTTGTCATTTACCATTACTTATTCGGACTATAGTGGATTTAATTTTCCTAAAAGAGTTCCTTGTTCCATGCACGGTCTGTGTGTATCATAAAAAACCTCAGGGAACCATTCTGAGTTCATTCCCATTATATATATATATATATATATATATATATATATATAATATATAATATATAATATATAAATAAACAGAATCGGAAGTGGCCTCCATAATAACTGAGTT